>JAHLSL010000083.1:1004161-1045158 GCA_025920805.1 Petroica traversi | reverse complement strand
CGGCCGAGACTCCCAGCCCCGCCGCTCGGGCCGGCGGGAGCAGGCGGCTGTGGCTGGTTTCCTGCCGGCTGTCGGCGTGTGCCGGTGTCTCTCGCGGAATCGCAGAATAGTTGGGGCTGAAACGGATCTTTGGAAATCATTCAGGCCAAGCCCCTGCCCAGGCAGGGTCACCTGGAGCAGGTGACACAGGGACACGTCCCGGTGGGTTTGGAATGTCTCCAGAGAGCGACTTCCCTGGGGAGCTGTTCCAGTGTACTGCCTCCCTCAATGTGAAGAACTTCTTCCTGATGTTGAGGTGGAACTTCTTGTGTTTTAATTTATGGCCATTGCTCCTTGTCCTGTCGCTGGACACTACTGCAGGGTCTGGCACCAGCCCGCCGTGGAGGTACTTGTGTGGATTGCTGAGATTTCTCTCTCAGCCTTCTCTAGAAACAAGCCCAGCTCCCACAGTCTCTGCTCATCAGAGAGATGCTCCAGACCCTTCACCATCTTGGTGGCCTCACCAGAGCGGCTCCAGTAGCTCCTTGTCTTTCCCTGGAGCAGCCCCCGCCCCGCGCAGGGCTCGGTGTCCGGAGGGACGGGCTGGCTCCCGCCTGCAGCGGGGTCACGGCGAGGCGTGTCCGGGACAGTGCTCTGGTCAGGGGAGCAGGAGGGCTCTGGCAGTGGCCCCGGGGTGGTGAAGCAGCAGGGCTGTTGCTCTGGATACCTTGTTCCACCTCAGCTGGAGTCTCCAGGGTTACTCACATGGGGGTCATGGAGAGTCCTTCCATCTGCAGACCCTGCCGTGCTCCCACAGGGATCCCCTTCACTGCTGGATGTCTGTTCTGGTCGGTGCCCATGACCTGCAGGTTGTCATCTGTACCTTGTGCGTTTGAGGTCGAGGGTGGTCAGGTTGTAGCTGCGCCCTCATCCAGTGTGAAACTCCATTGACAGGGTTCCACTGTCTGTTATGGAGAGCTGAGGACAAGCAGGACAGTGGAGCTGGATGGCAACTGGCTCATGGCTTTGGAAAGAGATTTTAAATGAGCAAACACCCCAAGTTCAAGCTGTGTCTCATGTAATTTCATTACTCCTTTAGCCTTTTTATAGTGGCATTAGGTTAGTTCATTCACTGTCTACCTTTTTTTGTATGGAAGATACATTTAAAACCTATTAACGCTAACGTTTTATTTTGCTTCAGCCCAAATGACTGGAGTTTGTAGAAATCACAGGAAGATTTTCAGATATCTGCTGTAACAGGAGCTGGGGAGTGCAGCACTGCAACCCTGGGCCTGAAGTTTTGCCTGTGGCCTGGCAGCTTGATGGGCTGCTGGTTTGTGAACCCTCCTGGAAATTTTGCCTTATCTTCAGTCTGACTGCACTATTCCAAAGGTGTTTTGTGAAGTGTTTTGTGAACTCTTTCTACTCCTGAACTTCAGCTCAGAAGTGTTATCAGAGGCGGTTTGTGGTACAAAGAGGGTAGGTGTAAAGGTGAGACAGGGTCAAGAGTGGTGGTGTAATTGTGCTGCTCTGGGAGTGAAGGAAGACAGATTGTTTGATAAAATATTTGTTGTTGTGCATTCCCTTAATGTGCTTGTACCACGTTCGGCATAACTCTTCCTGGAATTACCAGAATTCTGTGTGTTGTCCCCACAGCTCTTGGAGTTTTATTGAGTGATTTGGTGGCACTGAAGCAGCACAAGTCTGGAAGTGCTGAGAGGTTCGTTGACCCAAGAGCCCGGAGCTTCACATCTTCTGCTTCAGTGGCAGCTTCTCCCCAGGGAGTCTGAACTTTTCCACAATCTGTTTGGGTGACAGATTTCCAGAGGAGAATGTTTTCTGAATGCTCTAGGCAATGACTGTTCCTTTGAGAGCCCAGGATTGCAGAATTGCATTTAGTGGATGTTAGGGTAAGAGGAATGGAGTTATCTACCCTTCTGTTTTGTCATGGCTTTAAAAATATGCTGAAGTCCCCAGTACCTCCCTGCGCTTGTAGGGCCAGAACTCTGAGGTCTGGTGCAGGATCTGTCCCTGTGACCTGGGGAGGCTGCAGAACACCTGCACAAACTGGACTCCAAGCTGGGGGGGGAGGCAGTTGATGTCCAGAGCGCCCTGCAGGAGCAGAGCAAGAGGAATTCAGCAAGGACAGACATGTTCTGTTCCTGGGACAGGGGAACCCACTGCTGGGATGTGGGTCAGGCACTGCCTGCCCGGAGAGCAGCTTTGGGACAAAGGGCCAGGAAATGCCAGTGGCTGTGAGCAGACAGGGCCAGCAGTGTGCCCTGGAGGCCACCTGCATGCCAGGCTGTCTGGGGAGGGTCAGAGGCAGTGATCAGCCCTCTCTAGTCAGTGCTTGTTAGACCACACCTGGAATACCTTGGTGGTTTTGCCCCCTTTCCCCCCCAGGTGTGAGACACAGCAGCAGAGGGCAGTGAGTTCAGCAAAGGGTCAGGGGTTTGGCAGGGGAATTGCAGCACTCACCATGGGAGATGATGCTGGGGCTGAGGGGTTTTCCACTGGGGAAGCAAGAGGGTTTTGGGAGTGGGTCTGACAGCAGCCTCTGGTAACTATGAGAATTTCAGGATACTGAGAGGTGGGAGAGGATGAGAGATAAATGAGCACAAACTTGAAACAAGAGGTTCCAACTGGATATAAGGAGCTTTTAAGCAGATTGTCTGTAAAAGCTGTGTTGTGTCCATCCTTGAGTATCTCCAAGATCTGCCTAGAAAATCTGAGTACCCTGATATCTAATGCTATAGATTCTGCTTTGATCATGGGGGTTTGACTGGAAACCTCCTGAGATCTCTTTCAGGAATTATTTTGTGCACCTTGATTCCTTCTCTCTTGTCCTAGTCAAACAGCATGGGAAGAATAAGCTATATTATCCTTTCTGTGCTGGATTTGGTATGGAGAAACTTACAAACACCAGGAGGAATAGCTACAGGAATCTGGTGTGTGCCAGCACCATACTGTTGAGGTAGAGAAATGTAGATCATGTGTGTCACAAGTACTTTAAAAGAGTAAAAAATTTATCATTAAGCAGCATGAAGAAGATGCTGAAGTAGAAGTGAAGGCAGTAGGAAGAGCACCAGTATTGGCACTTCTAATGCAAAACAAATGAAAGTAGGGCAAAAAGAGATTGAGGGAGAACAAGTTAAAGACATAAAAACTTAAAATGCTTTCAAATGTTGCAGAAGCAGAAAATGTTTTGGAGGTGTTCAAAGCCAGCAACTGACTTGGGAAGGTACAGAAGGACTGCAGGAGAGCCAAATTCCTTGTGCTGCTGTTGACTCGACTTGCAACACTGAGGAGCCTCTACAGGAAACATGTTGGGGAATCCATGTCAGGTTGAAGCCTGAGTAAGAAGCAGTTCCACTTACCAGTTTGCCATAAACAGCAAGTGTTAAAGAATGGGTCTCCCAGAGTTTAGAGGGACTCAAACATTCAATTATTGTGCTACAAGTTGGGCTGTAAAACTTGCCACTTAGGGACCAGCTAAGTGTTGAACTGGTAAACATGGGACAGCCGTTGGTGAGGGCTCCAAGGTGAAGAGCAGCAGGGGCTGGTACAGGGGGAGCGGGTGTGGGTTTTACACTGCCTGTTATGGTTAAAATTCAGCAGTTGGAATGAGAGGAGACATGAAATTGTTGTGGAGAATTGTTTGAAGGAGTCCTGCGACTCCCAAAAAGCTCTTGGAAAGTTCACTTGCTGAAACTTTTTGCAGGAACTGAGCTGCTGAGCACAGCCCTTGACTGGCAGGGTCAGGAGTCCCAGGTAAAGCCAAACTGCTCAGCACATCTGTAAATGATGTGGAGCAGGGTGAATGGTGGTGAGACAAAATTGCTGATAGTGCTGCTTAGTCTGGCCAGTGTGAAAATCAGTGACACAAATTACAGGATGGTTGCACGAGGTATTTTGAGTGCAGACACAGAAGGTGTAGGTCAGTGTTGGTCAGCAGAGTAGTGATGGGGGGAGGGGGAGACAGCCCAGATAATGCCCTAAAAAGTTATGGGCGGTCCTAACTATTGTCCTTGGGAGAAGAAATCCCATTGTCTGTGTGGAGAGTTCCCTGAAAATACCCAATCACTGCTCTGTCATGCTCCAATAAGCCAAATGGACCGTTAAGGAGGGAACAGAGAACAAAGCGCGGCATAAATTCCTCAGGCTTTCCACAGCCAGTGCTGCATGCATTACTGGCCTGCTGCTCTGGCAGGGATCAGGCAGGGCAGCAAAAAGGCTGCACAGACTCTCACAGAGGTGTGGAAAAGCTGCTGTTCTCAAAGGACCTAATCCATTGATTTGTCTGCCTGGGAAAGGGTTAGCAGAGATGGAGGCCATGAAATAATAAGCTACAGAGAAAGTGGGTGAGGAGGGGTTGATTGTGACTTCTCATGAAGCTGAGATCACAGAATCATGGAATATCCTGGGCTGTCAGGGAAAATGAATCTGAAACGAGGAGAATCACACCATTGTCCCAATGTGCAAACTGTGGAATTCATTGCTGCTGGATGTTAGAAGAAGAAATGGTTTTAAAATTATTCAACATTCCTGGAGGAAAAAAATTCACCAAGAACCACTGAACGCAGTGGTTGGATATAACCCACTTCAAGTTGTTTCTAACGCCAGCATCTCCTTGTGGGTGTTGGGGCAGCATTGCTCTGCCCCCACCTCTTTTTCTAAGCTGCTCACGAGTTGGGTTGTATAATGCGGTTAAGCCAATGAAGCTGTTGGCTCTCCTGTGTGGTGGGTGCTGCCCTCTCTTCCAGGCAGGTTTTAGCCAGGTCAGGATGGTTCAAGTGTTCAGAGGATGCAGTAGAGCTCCCTGAAGCTGACTGATGGTGGATCTGGCCAGGGCTTGTACAAGATGAGTAGCAGAGCACAGTCAGAGCCTCTGGAACTATTCGGAGGCTGAACTGTTCGGAGGGAGTCTCCTGTCTGACTCCATGCACGTTCTCTGGAGGAATACAGGATGTCTCGTCTGAATTAAGGATATGGTGGCAGTTTCTTCCCACCATGTCACCCTTTGGCAGCTACCAGACATCCTCAACAGCTCAATCTCTCACCTGCTTCTGCATCTCCTGTCTGCTGAGGAAGAGGCACCATTTGGCAGCTTGAGGATAGGAGATGCATTACTGTCAGTCTCTAGAAAGAGGAGAGTTCACCTGGTGACCTTCCTTTGTTCTCTCGAGATTTTAGTGGAACCTAAATAAGAGCAGTGCCTGAGACTGCCGGAGGAAGGCAGAGAAGTGAGAGCTGCAGCTGTGGAGTGGTGCTGCTGTGAGTGCGTAGAACTTGGCTCAACTGTGGTATCAACATGTTGCTGGTGAAGTGGGGTTTCTGTTCCCTTTATCTGGTCCATCCAGGTAGCACCCCAATGGTGTGCACTACTGCCAGCGTCATATGATCTGAGGATAATTACCCAATGTGGAAAAATTATCTCTTCCTCTAGGTCTTACTGTATTAGAGAACATATGTGGAGGCCAAGTCATCTCCAGGAATGCCAGAGCAGGGCAGTGGCACTCTGAGGGGGGTTTCATGTCCAGCAGGAGGGCTCAGACTGAGAATCACAGACTGTTCTGAGTTGGAATGGACCCACAAGGATCATCGACTCCAACTCTCTGCTTAGACAATGTGTTTGCTTAGGCTTCCACCCTACAGAGAGAAGCAGTGTCTGCCACACTATCCTCTAAATTATGTGGATAAGGAGGTTTAATGGCAGCTCTCAGCCAGTTGGAAAACACTGCTCCACGCTTGCCTGGTTAGATACCAGGTTTGATGTTCTGTGGTGGCAGTATTTTGTCTCTGAGCTTTGGTTCTTGTACTCTGGAATCATGGTGGTGAGATATGAATGGCTCCAGGCTGGAAAACTGCCTTTCTTTTGCCTGTCTGCCTCATGTGTTTCTGTGTGTCCTTTTTGCAGGTAGAAAGGCAGTGATAAGGCCATCTCCAGTATGACACCCTGTGTGTGAAAAGGCATCTTCAGCGCCGTCCTTTGCAAGGTTGTTTGTTGCCAGAAGCTGAGATGTGCAGGTGGCTGTGAAGATGGTGCTGACCCTGGCAGATTGACTCCTGTGTCAGTCTGGGAATGCTGACCCCCTTGTCCATTTTGTTTGAGACTAATCCTGTCTAGGAGACAACCAGTGCTTTGATTTGAATATGATTTCAGAGTGGAAGATAGGCTTTATGGGTCTTGTAAATGGTCTTTCACTACCTCCTCTACCAGAGCAGGTGGCTCAGCACGTTCATTTTGATGCTTTAAAACTTGTTGATTCTCTGATGATATTTTCATCATACAGTTTGCTGTCCGTTTGTACCAGAACAACTACAGGTACCATAATGGCACAAAACGTGTTGCATCATTTCTGCTTCCCTGGTTCAGCATGTTTTTGCTTCTGGTCAGCTCCTTCCCAGCAGAAGTGTTTTAATATGACTTCAAGGGATTGCAGTGTTGTAATAGGTACTCTGTGAATATGTTATTTTATGCCATAAACCCGAACATTGAGTGGAAGGAGGGATTCTGGAGAATATACAGACATAACCACAACATGTGGTTGGGTGGTGCTCTCTTGGCTGTAACTTGAATTATTGTAGAGTGGGTAATGAGCAGAAATGAGTGGAAGTCGTGTGGGTAGATGGAACTGAATTATTAACAGGAGTAAACTTTAACATCAAACTGATTTGTAACAGGGAAATTGAAACAAGAAATGGCCACATTGTGACATATGATACTGCCTGTCAGGAAGAATAGGTATGCTAGTGTTTGCTCTGTGAAATGCTGCAGATAATGTTGAGTGTAGTAAGAAGTCGTGAAGAAAGGATTTCAAAAGAGATACTTAAAACTGGCACAGCTGCTGGAGAAGAGTGACCTCAATCTTTCTATCTTTCGCTGAGAAATGAGGTAAACATGAATGTAGTTTTAGAGGTGTGCTAACAAAAGAAGTGCTTTTGGAGCAGTTCTTGAGCATTTTGGTGGAGGATGAAGAAGTTTCTCAAAGTAGCACATGTGCAGAGTGTCAGAACTCTGGCTAAGCATTGGGTTCTTGCATGGTGTTTCCTCCTAGTCTGTCTGCAGATCCCCATCCTGTTCTCTGCTGCTCCAATCTTATGGCTAACCCTGCTTTGAGCAGGAGAGTGGACAGGGTGACCTCCTAAGGTCCTTTCAACCCAAGTTGCTTTATGATGATGTTACTGAAAGCCAGTCCTGTGGAAAACATCTGTGCCTGTGTGACTGAGGACTGCGATGCACAAGGGTGGGCAGGTGTTGGGTAAAGGGAACTCAGTTTCTGCTGCTGCTGTGGTGGTGGTAGTAAGATTCAGTGTCTGCAGACCAAGTGTTGCTTTAGTTTGGGGTGTTAGTGGCCATGGGGCCACCTGGATTCACCAGGACTGACTGCAGCAGCTGCCACAGCCCCTTCCTCCACCTCACTCTGCCTCTGCCGTCTGCAGAGGCAACAAAAGGGGTCTTTAGCAGCTCCTGAGCCAACTCTGTGTGGATGTACTGAGCTGGACTTGGTCAGTGCTGACCCACTTCAACTAGGCAGGTAGGAGCAAAGAGTCAGTAGAGTTCTGCTGATTTATTCCTTCCTGCTTGCTTACTACTAATTTTTGGTTTCATCTGGCTTAGTTTCTTAAAAAAGTTGAGGGTGAAGAGGTTACGTAAACTGATTACATGGTAGATAGAGCTTGTTAAGGAGGAGAGTTTTATTAATATTGAGGTTAATGAAGAGGAGAAGCAGAGCTGGGAGAAAATGTGTTTGCTTAGTGCTCTGTATGCCAGGCCCTTCATAAAAAGCTTCTAATCTCTGTGGTTTACTGACTTTATCTTGGGGAGAAGACTCGGTATTTCTTATATCTCAAATCTACAAAATATAAGTGAAGGAATCGCCTATCAAGGTCCATTTGAACTGCATATACCCATGATAAAAGTTTCCAGCCAACTGGGAAATAACCCAATAATATACCAATTCTTTAAAAAAAAGAGGAGCCAGTGAGCTTACCAGGATCAGTGTAATATCCAGCCCCTGGAAAGGTTTTTGGAACAGTTCATTAAACAGCTTGTCAGTGTCTATAACATAATAGGCTAAATAGTTGCTACACAACTTTTATCTGTTCTTGATAAATCCATCTAATTTTGTTTTGCGAGGTGAGCTGGCTTATTGCTTAAACAAGTGCTGGGTGTGAATGATCTGAATTCAGCACTGTATCTTCTTCAGCAACTGTATCTTCTTAACTGATAAATTACCATTGTGGCAAATTCCTATCAGGATACAGTTTTGTAATATTTTTAAGCAGCACATCAGGCTGAAAACCTGTGTATAGGGTTGTTGTCAGTGGCTTATTGTCAGACCCAAGGGGTTTTTATGACTGAACTCTTCAGCAGTGAATATGTCTGGTGTCCCAATGATGCCACTGCAGTCTGCCTGGGGAGGAGAACTAAGGTGCTGGAAAATGGAGAAACTAAATATTGTAAATCACAGGCACAGCACTGTCTGCAGAGGGAGTGCATCAAATGCATATATGTATACAAATTAAAGATTGTGAAATAGAGTACTGAGTTGTATCTGCGTGAAGCTGTTGCAGTTACTCTGGCTTCCTTTATACCTATTTTTGACCTTTTTACCTTTCCATTTATACTTTTTATACCCTTCTAACTTACCTTTTAAAGATGGAGCTGAAATGCAATGCCACACCAGAGCATGGAAATCGCAATAGCACATAGAATAATGACTGCTTTAGTTAAGAGAAGTATTATGTTAAATACATCTTGGAATGAGGCTCCCTGCTTTCACAGCTGGGATAAGAGGGTTATTTTCCTCTTTCTTAAATGCATGATCTATGAAGAAAGGATAAAGGAACTGGGTATGTTCAGTGTGTGCTTGGGAAAGTGAGAGGCAATTATCTCCCAACCCAGAAAAGCCACTTAGCAGTGAGATGGGTATTAGGAGACACTCAATAACCATTTTTGAAGCACTCAGATGTGCTGCTGAGGGAAGTTGCAGGACTCCTTTAGAAAAGAATTTTCAGTCTGTTTTTGTCAGGGATGCTGTCAGCACGTTTAGCCTGTCTGCAGGAGGCGGGGATGCTGACAGGACCCCAGGGCATAACTTCTGCTCCAAAGCTTCTAAGAACTAAAACGTCACAAATGTGTTTCTTAAGCAGACTAGTGAAATTAAATGAAGTATTTAGGATAGTTATCAGCTGCTTGGAACTTAAAATTGCAATTTTAAGCAGCTTTATTGAGTTGTATGGATTTACCATACCAGAGCAGCTGCTCTTCCTGGCTTTTATTTCCTGTGCTCAGCAGCAACAGAATTGTTACAAGTGTATGAATATTGCCTTTGTCATGGAGGCTGCTTGGCAAGAAGCCACAAGACAGATTTTTCTGGACAGATTCTTTGCTAGAGAAGGTCCTGCAGCCCAAAGGATTGCCCAGGCAGTGCTGGTGTCACTGTGCTGGGCAGGGTTTGCTCAGCAAGGTGTTTGGTGTGTCCTGGGCAGTCGGGGGGTGAGGGCTGGGACAGCTGAAGTGATGTTTGCACATCCCTGTGGATGAACTCAGGTTGTCCAAAAAGGGGCTGCTGGCTGCCAGTCTGCTGCTGTCCTACTCCATCCTGGATCTTTTTGATGCATCTCTCCTGTAGGAACTTGAGTAATGATTTGACACCATAGATAAGATTCTTATAAATATATTTAAAGTTTAAATAATTTGCTTGTTATCACTCTGTGTTGCAAAATTTTTTGCCCATGAGAGAAGAAAATAAGATGCCAAGACAATAAATGAATTTTTTGTGGAAAGCACAGGGGAGAATTAATGCTCATGATTCATTTGAGTAGCTGGGCTTTGGAATTGCCTTCTCCTTCCTGCATATGAGTCACTCAATTGGTATGATGTCTTTCTCCAAAAATCTTGATGAGTTTTTCTGTGGAATAATAAAAGTTACAACACCAATACTGGGTTTTTTCTTCCTTGCAGAATTTGGCGTTCATTTAGCAGAACTGACTGTAGATCCTCAGGGAGCTCTGGCCATCCGGCAGGTGAGTTTATCTGGAACTGCAGAAAGAATTTTGATGGAAATTTCCTTTGGTTTTTTTTTTTTTAAAATATTCTACCATGCTTCCGGGTAAAAAATTTGAAGTAGCTTTCTGTTTCTGTTTCTCCACTTTCTTTTAAATTTCTCTGGAGTCTTTTTCTTTCAACATTATTCAGGTGTTATACTCCTAAATTTTTTGAAATTAACCTGGTGCTGAGACAATACTGTACTGGAAATGGACACAGCTTAGGAGGTGGGTTGTAGACATCAGCAAGCAGAAGCGTGGCTTAACTTTGCAGAAACTTTTTCTGTAGGTGTTTTCCTCCTTGAAAAGGAAGTTTTGGTTCTGTATTTCTGTAGTTACTTTGTGACCTGTATTTTGTGCCTTTCTAGAGCTGCTGCCTTGGGTCCCTACTGTGCAAGCCATTGCTGCTCAGTGCATACCCAACTGCTCTTTTTACTGCAGTAACTCTGTGGTCCATTTCATAGATTTTTTGCATTTTTGGCAACTCCTGATGCCCCTCTAAAAGTGGCATGATGGAATGGGAGGCTGAGCAAATGGGTCAGGGGTGATCCTTGCAATGGTTGCAGGATTTGTCCCTGATTCTTGACCTCTCTCCTGATGCAGCTGGCGTCTGTCATTCTGAAACAGTATGTGGAAACTCACTGGTGCTCTCAGTCTGAAAAGTTTAGACCTCCAGAGACCACAGAAAGGGTAAGACTTGCTTTCACATTTTCTGGTTTGAAACACTTTATACATCAAGAATGTTAATTCTGTAGGCAGTTAAAGAAGTGTCAGTGCCCTTGGGAATTTTGAGGATTAATGGCTTTAGTTAAGGTCTTTTGACGTTTTCCATTTCTAAAAGTGTTTTCAGTTGCTTAAAACAACACTGGTGAAGCTTGGGCTGCTTCCTGTAGGGAAAGTTCAGCCACAGTGCTTCTGCTGCTCTGAGAACAAGACTAGAAAAAAAGCTGCTTCCTAAGTTTCACAAATACTAATTCTGGCAGTCCTTTTTTTGAGATTTGCAAAATCTTTTGTTATACATCTTGGGACTTAAAGGTTATTTTTCCATGACAGATTTTAGTTTAAAGCTGCTGGGTTTCATTAAAAATCTGTTCAGCAGGAGTATTTAACAGCTAAGATGGCCAGGGATTCCAGCCCTTTCCACTCTGACTGTTGACTGGAGCTTTCATATCTAGAGTATGATTCATCCCATCCCGAGATAATTGCTTGAATTATACCCCAGAAGAGGCTTTTATTTTCTCCTGTCCCTTCAGGATTGGGTGACTGTTCTTGTTTACTGAAATCTTCCAAAGTAAGCAAACGTAGTCCCTGACACTGGAGCTGGGATTTATCTCTACTAACTCTGGATGTCTTCCATGTAGTTCTGTACATCCTGTGTCATTGCAGCTGTGAGCTATTTGCTCTGTGCTTGTCTGATGCTGTGTTTGAGAAGATGCTGTGTTAAAACACATCATGCAGTTTTCCCTAAAAATCACAGGGAGTGTGCAAGAGTGTTTCCATCTCCTGGGTGTTCATTTTGTAAAAGCAATATTGAATCAATATCAGGATACAGTCATAGGTCTAGATTTCTTTTATTAGACTGTGTTATGGCTGTGGATCTCTTCTGAATGCTGTTGTTCTCTACAGGCAAAAGTTGCTATTAGGGAGCTGCTGCCCAACGGGCTGAGGGAATCCATCAGCAAAGTGCGCTCCAGCGTCGCCTACGCCGTGTCAGCCATCGCCCACTGGGACTGGCCCGAGGCCTGGCCCGAGCTCTTCAACCTCCTCATGGAGATGCTGGTCAGCGGGGATGTCAACGCAGTGCATGGGGCCATGAGGGTGCTCACAGGTGTGTGGGAGCCAGGGCTGGGCAAGGCTGCTGAGGGAAGCTGTTTAGGCTTTGCCTTGTGCCGATGTTATGTTGCATTCCATCCAAATTGAAGAAATTGCAATTGTCTTCCTCTCTTCCCCTGGGCCTGGTGCCTGTTGCTGGCTGTGGAATCTTGTGCTCAGCAGGTGTCATGAGAGCTGGGGAAGGTGCTGTGCTGCAGGTTAGAGCTCAGCAGGGACTTGGATTGTAACACCCCGTTTTCCAGATACCTGCAGTTTTTAGTGGATACTTTTCTGCTTGCCTTTGAGGATTGCCTCAGGTAGATCAGATGACCCTGATCTTGTGAAGTGCAAATCAACGTATTTCCAGTATACTTAGTGTTTCCCAATGGTTCTGTTGCTGCTTTGCCTACAAATTGGATTTCTTATAAGAGCTTCTCTTCTTTTTCCATTTTTAGAATTTACCCGTGAAGTGACAGACATACAGATGCCACTTGTAGCTCCAGTTATTCTTCCAGAGATGTACAAAATTTTCACAATGGCAGAGGTAAGTACTTCACAGAGAGGTTGGTATTGGATGAAATTAGTGGGAATGTTTCTTGGAACAGAGAAACTCCAGATTTAATGATTAAGTCATACTGTAGTATGAGTTAAAGAATTTTCTTGATGATGTGATAGTTGATGGCAGCTAATGTTTCAACAGAAAAGTTGAAGCCAGTGATAAAATAAGAGAATAAAGCTAAAGCAAAAATTAAATACAATTAAAAGATAATTAAAGGAAGTATCTTATGTAAAAAGAATGTTGTGTTCCTGATGTTTAACTTTTCCCTAGGTATATGGGATTCGCACGAGGTCACGTGCAGTGGAGATATTTACCACATGTGCCCACATGATCTGTAACATGGAGGAGTTGGAAAAGGCAAGAGTTTAACTTGACATACAAGATACTTTGAATTCAAACTGAGTGAGGTTCTAAATAATTGTTAGTATGGAAATGAAACATTGGAAAAATTACATACTGTGTCAACTGGAATTCAGGGGAAGAGGCTGTAATTTAATACATGTAAAGTAGCTGACTCACTGCTTTACATGCATGCTTTGATAGTGGGACTTGGTTTCCATAATTAAGGTTAATATGTGGCTTATCAACAGACATACTTGTAACAGCTCAGGAAAGGGGGGAGTCAGCATGGGGAGGAGGTAGATTATCATCCGTTTGTTTGGAAATCTCTGGCTTAGCTTCCAGCCTTCAGGTGAACCGTGTGTCCTGATCACCTGCCAGGCCTTGGGCACGTGGGGACCGTGGGGCCCTTGGGCAAGGCTTTGATTCCAGGCTCCTGGAGCTTCACCTGGTGCTTCAGGAGCCTTGGCCTTGTGTTGGTGGGGGAAGCCAAACCCAGCCCAGTTTTGGAACAGCTGTTAAGAAACAAACACTGCAGTTAAGCAGCTTTATACATGAGTCGCCTGTCTGTCTCTAACTGAACACATCTGCATTTTAGATGGCCTTTGATAAGTGGTTTTGCCAGCACTCCCAGACAATAAAGGGTTATTTTGAACTTTTTGGGGTGTGAGGATAAGGAAGGGTGGCTCTCAGTCCAGTGGCTGGTCAATTTCTCGATGTGCTGTTCTCTCCCTGTTTGCACAGGGAACAATCCAGTGCAGACTTTTGGAAAGTTCTGGTAATTACACTGTATCTGTACTGCCATGACAAGGTTATTCCTGCACTGTATCATGCAGCTGGTACCAGTATCCAAGAGATAGTAGTAGCTCTCCACTCTTACTCTGGAGGAGGAGTCTTTTGCATTGAATACTAAACTTTTTCCATTAAAATTTTACTTCAAAGAAAAAAGAAAAAGGAAAACTTTTTATAAATGGTAATTCCTCTTTGATTTAAACATAGGACTTTGCTTTCCTGGCTATGGAGTTATGAGGAATAATCTCAATAAAATTATCTTGGTCCTGTATTACTTGCTCTGCCAAGGACTGCTTATGGAGGGCTCTGACATCTGGGAAAATAGCTGCATTTTCCTAGGAAGAATCATCCTGTTAATCTTGAGTCCAGCTGTTGATACTCAGCTTGTTTGGCTTGGGGGATGGAGGCTCTGCAGGGAGATAAATGCCAGCCACAGGGTTTGGGGTAATTGTGTGTTTGATGGAGTCACCCCAGGTCGGTTTTGTAGCCTGAGAGTGGTGGGGTGCAGGAGAGGATTCACCTCATTAAATGAAATGCCTCTCTAGGAGGGGGTGAACACTGCTCCTGAGGATCTCCAGACTGGATTGTCTGGATCTCTTTTGAGACTCTGAAGTGATGTGTTAGGTGTAAGTGTGTGTTTTGTGGCAGCCTGTGTCATGGGGTTCTGAAGAGTGGGGTTCAGCTGAGCTTAGTTCCTGACATAAGGAGAGAGCTTGAGTGAATGTCTGAAACAACTTTAATGTAACTTTGCAATAATCTGCAGTTGCCATGAGTTCCTCTTCCATTTTGTACCAGAAAAGTGCGATATCTGTTGCTTCTAGTGCTTTAGTCAGATGTGGGGGTTCTGTATCTGATAGTAACCTATGCTTGCATTGTCTGTAACCAGGGTGCAGCCAAGGTCCTGATTTTCCCTGTGGTGCAGCAGTTCACAGAAGCCTTTGTCCAGGCCCTGCAGATGCCTGATGGACCAACATCGGACAGTGGGTTTAAGATGGAAGTTTTAAAGGTGAGTCACTTAGGGCTGATTAAGTGAAGAAAGAATTGAATACCAACACACACACACAGATGTGGTGGAAAACAAACTCTTGTGGCACATCTCCCAGTATTGCTCATGGTAAGAGCAATGAAGGCTTTTAGCTCCCAGCACACCATCAACAGTGAAATAAAGTGTTCACCTGTACTGAATATATCTGTGATGAGATCCATGAGGATCTATCTCTAAAATGATCCACAGGACCATCTGTGCTTGTCATTTGCTGATCTAATGTATCTTGGATATGTCCTGGATTGGTAGTTAAATACCAATCTTTTCACTGCAGAATTCTGCTGCTGTGAAGTTGTAAAAGCTTATTAAGTGCAGGTGCTTTCCTCGAACTTGCCTGGTCTTTAATGCTATGTAATCTCTGAGAAAGAGATGGAAAGTCTTTGTACTGTCCTGGTTTCCTGGAGAAAATAAATTGGATTGGAGAGCTCTGTGAGCATGGGGATGAGAGCCAGTGCAGACCCCTGTTAACAGCTTGGAAAACACTGGAGCTTAGGGTGTGCTGCCTGTAGCATGGGAGAGCAAAGAGCCAAAAGCATCAGTTGTAGAATCAAATCCAGATCATTCATTTCCCTGCTTTGTGCTGGGGTGAGCAAGACTCAGGTCAGTTGTACAGGCTTCTGAGGATGGGCACTGATACCCACTCAGCCACGTTCCCTGAAGAAAGCAATAAGGAAGTTACTGAAGATAAGCATCAAAAGTTTTTCAGGATGACCAGCTTTGTGCTGAAGTAATGAAAATAAATGCTGGGAGGGTGCTATCGTGTTACACAAACCAGGAGCTCCTGAGCTCTGTGTGTGGAGTTTGTCTCAGTTCCGTTCAAGGAAGCACTACCTGCTCTGAGCATCTTGTGGCTTCTCAGTGAGGGGCTACAGCTCTCATACTCTGGGAGGAGCTGGAGCTGTTCTTGCTGTACAACATTCCTGAAAAGGAGTTTGGGGAAGGATGTTGGTAGTTTTTGTTGCGAGAGTGTATCTTGTGGGGTTTTTTTTTTTTCCCTTTCTGTTGCCTGTGCACTGGGATTCCTGGGGCAATGATTTATAGGAACAGTAACATGAAGGGAGCACTGCAGCATGTCATCTCAATTTGAACAGGCTGCAGCTAAAGAATGTTTGAATCTCTTACTCCAGAGACTCACATTTGGATTGTTAATGAGTAGTGGTATTTTTCGGCCTCCACAGAAAACAGTTGTAACTAATGGCTTTACTCTAACCCAGGCCAGGCCAGTTCTGTTCTTGTTACATCCATACATCCTGCAGCCCTGTTACTTAAGTGCTTGCTGGCTTTGGGCAGTTTGCTTGGGTATGTCAGCACTAGTCCCACCAGGGGGTTCTTGAATGTGACAGGCTGGGAAAGTCTCTGAGGAAAAGTCACCATGTTGTTGCTCTGCTCCTTAGCTGTGTGAGGGCTTCTGCCTTTGGCCTCTGCAGGGGAGGGGCAGCACAGGAGGATCTGGATGTGAATGCACTGCGGATTTAAACAGTAAATTCAGGAGATCTGCTGCTGTCAAGTGATTTGTAGGAAGCTCTTTGTGAAGGGATGAATGCTCTGGCAGTAGACTTAAGGCAATTCATGGTTTTGTCACTTAGGGATTTTAAATTGATGATAGCAATTTTCTTAGGAAAAAAGGGATTCAGGTGAAAGATCCATGAATTGCCTTCACTTCTAGAGAAGTGGATTTTATACTCATTGTAGTGCAGAAGTAAGAAACCTTAGGGGATTATTTAAACCTCCTCTACAGATGAGGTCATTACAGCAACCCCTTGAAAAGCTGATTCAGTAGAAGAGGGAATTGAGACTTTTTTATAGCACATTTTTAACCAGATGCAAACTCAATCCCATCTTTTTTTCCTTAATGAAGTGCTGTATGGCAAATTACAGGAAGACTTTTTTTTTTCTCCCCTGTCACTTGAGAGCTTTGTGCTCCAAGGTTCATGGAGTTCTTGAAGGAAATCAGAGGCATTCCTTATCTAAACTGTTGTGCTGGCCATGTCAGAATGTTCTGCAGGGCAGTGTGAGAAGTTTTAAGGAATGCTATTGCAGTGTGCACATCTGCCTGATTCCCTCACCTGGTTAGGGGAGTGAATAGTTTGGATCACATCAGGGGGCACCACTGATGTTAATGTGTCCCAAGTTGTTACAAGTTTATAAGCAGTTATCAACAGGAAGTCACAGCCTTTAATCCTTGGAGGAGATGGGAGGTTTGGGCACAACAAAAATATAAACAAGTGTGAGGACTAGAAGGAAATACCCATGGTGTAATTTATTATTGTGTTTGATAGTTCAGCATGAATTAAATTGGTGTTTCTAAGGATGAATGAGCTGCAACTGTGCAATTCTTGAATCCTCATTCAGTGTTGAACATGCTGCTATTGATTGTTTTGAGAGGAACAGAGTGATTATACATGGCAGGTGACTGATTTAAGGCAAATTGCACAACAATGGAATATAAATACAGTGTACTTAATGTGCAGTGATATATCAGGAGCACCAATCTAAACCAACAATCTAAAGCATTTTGCAGCCTTGCTGTTGTGCTTCTTCATTTGTGCTTAGAAGCTCTTCAACACCTGTGGGTCAGAGAAGTTATGCTTACATTTTTACTGATGCTGGAACAAATAACTAGCTAGAAAAAATAATTAATTGTAACCTCTTTGTTCTTGGATGGAAGATGGTCTCTGTGTCTTGGGACAAACTTCCCAAGTTTATGAACAAGGTACTTCACCTGCCCCTGCTGCACTCTGACTGACAGTCAGCTTTAGTGTGCTCTGTAGTGTGTATTTTAAGCTTTTTATAAAAAAAAATTCTGGATTCCTTCTCTGTTTAAAGATGCAATCAGAAAGAGAAACAATAAAAGGCTTTGATAGATTGACTTTAAGGAGCACTGCTCTGAAGAGAAAAGGATAAGGGCTTTCTTGAAGAATTAATAGGTGGAGCAGTATGTGGGGATTGGCAGAGGATCTATGAAGCAGTTCTTTGACGAGCAGAATGAGGAGCCAGGGGTTGAAATACAACATCTTGACAGGAGAGTGCTCTGTTTTTTAATAACTTGCTCTGCAGGACTGTGGTGACCTCGCAAATACAGCCTTCTATTGTTACAACTGCAGAGCCATTGAATTGAAGAACTCTGTTAGCACTCCAGCAGTGCTTCTTGCAGAGTTGGTTGGGTGTAGAGCTTAGAAACATTTACATAGGGTTCATATGCAGTGGCATATGGAACAAGTCTGGGTTCTCCTGTGGCCCTAGGCAAGGTGTTGAGTTTGCAGCAGTCCTGAAGATCAGGTTCGCATTCTTTGCCAGCACCTGCATAATTTTTTTCCTGGAGTCTTCAGCAGGTCTTTTCTATAATGCTCCCTGCCAGATTCATTCCCAAACCCACATATCTGGGTTATTCCTGATGCCTGCTCATGTCTAATACTGATATTTGACTGCTGTTGTTTTTCTAGAAGGTTAATTACTATTTTTAAATTTCTATTCATGTACTCAGTGCTGCAAACCAAATGAACTGCCCAGTGTGGTTTGTGTTGGGTAAGCACAAACAAACTGACACCCATGTGTCTGGGAGCAGCCACCTCTGGCAGTTTGTGAGGGGCTGTTCTGTAACATGTGTATCACAGCTAGAGCTGTGCCCCTGGGGAGGAGAGGGGAAATGAGAGTTCTCTCATTCCTGAAGGATCCCAAAAGGCTTTTGGCAAGTGTTAGTGGGAAGGCTCCCCTAAATCAGGGTGATCACCTTCATGAAAGTCCAGGCACAATCCCCTGTGGAGCTGCTAAGCTGCTCCCAGAGCAGCCCTGTGCTGGGCTGGCACAGCCATTGGTATCTGCAGCCAAAATGGGAAGAGAATTGATCTGGGTGGGTGTTTGCTTCTGCAGCTACTCCCTGGATATACAATGGATGTGTTGCTTATATGTGTAGAAGTATGGACAATGGGCAGTAGTTTGGTTTTCACAACATTAGACTTCTTTTTCTGGGTGTCCTGGTTTAGGGCAAATATTTAGGAGGAAACCTCTGGGGGGTCTCCTCTAGGAAGAGTCGATTCCAATCGCCCCTCCCCCTACTGGTCCGGGAAGAATTTCCTTAGAGAAAAGTGGAAAAAACTATTTATTTAACACATAGAATATTTACAAGTATAGGGAAAAATTGGATAATATGAAAACAATGAAACCTCTCCTTCCTCTGAAGAGATGGTAGATTCAGAGTCCGTCTGAGTCCGGTTCAGTTCTCCAGTGGGGGGACGATTGCCAGGCCCGGCTGTAGGAGTCAGCGAAGATGGGGGGGGGGGCCCCCCGGGGGTTCCCTGGTGTCCTGGGCCCACGTGATGCCAACCAGTCCCAGGAAGAGGAAAAAAAAGAAAAAATTCCCAGCAAAAGAAACAAAGTCTCTCCCTGCAAAAAGCCGGGAAAAATCCGAGGAAAAAACCCTCTGCTGTGTGTGCTCGGCCAGCACCCCCACAACAGAGTGAGTAAAAAAAAAAAGAAAAAGAGATAACGCTGTCCGCTGGAATGCAGCCTCTCCGCTCTCTTGACCTTGGTTCGTAGTATCCTGCAGACAAACGGCGAGTGTTTTTTTTCCTCCACCTTCACTTTCACTGTCTTCCTTGGACCAACTTAAAGCTGCAGAACTTAATGTCCAGCATAAGCAAGGGGACGATTGGGGATACAAACAGGTCATATGGCTAACCCAGGACACTGGGACAAGACACTTCCAGGATCATTGTGTCCAGACAGTGCTGCACAGTGATGTGCTTTGGATTTGAGTAATTTCCTTACCAGCGCATTATGGTATTGTCTTCAATCTTGTGTTATCCCTTTGCTTCCCTGCAAAAGAGGAAACACCAAGAGAGGTGCTTTGGTCAGTGTTTGAGCAAGAGAGGGGATTGTGTGGTCAAGAGTGAGAGGAGACCATGGTGAAAGGAATACTTTGGGTGATCTCATTTGTTAATGAAACAGCAGCCTGTGATTTGAGTGTATTGATGGCTTTCCCAGTTTCATTTTTGACTCTTTATGGTTCCAGGCTGTGACAGCACTTGTGAAAAACTACCCAAAGCACATGATTTCATCAATGCAGCAGATCCTGCCCATCGTCTGGAACACCCTTACAGAAAGTGCTGCTTTATATCCTTGGTGGTGAATGGTTTGTCTGGAATCATATGAGACAAACTCAGTCTCATACTCAGTAATGACCTGACTCCTGGAGGAGCACAATATTTGGGGTTCTCTGCCCTGCCAGACAAAACAGGGTATTTCTGTTACTTCAGGAGGCTCCATTAAGTTTCTTTTAGCTTTTAAATATATGCTGATTGATGCGTGTGTCCATGCTACAGTGGCTGTAGAACTGCCATGAGCTCTGCGTTGTTTCTGGTACTTTTTGATAAAAATAGTCTTCTTAAAAAGAAGTTGGTTGCAGTGTAAAGACTTCAGGAGAAGGAGGACCTGCAGTACCCCTTGCTGCAGCAGAACTAATGGTTGATTGCACGTGCTGCAGAAGCTGATTTGCTATTTGAATTTTCAGTCATTGCTCCACTGCACACCCAGCTGTGACAGTGTGGTCTGTGGGTGCATTGCCCAGTACTTGAAAACTGACAAATCTCTTCATATTGTTTTTTCAGACACCTGTTAAAATACAGTGGAAAGTGTCCCTGCCCATAGCAGGGGGATTGGAACTACATGGTCTTTAAGATCCCTTCCAACCCAAACCATTTTGTGAATCTGTGAAAGTATAAGGAGCTGTTTGTTGGATTTTTGATGGTGTATTTCTCCATCTCCTGTCCTGACTCCTACTACAGTCCTGCTGGTTGGTACCTGAGCTGACAAAATGGTCTTTTGTTTGCAAAAGGGGAGAGTGTTGTTCCTCCTTTCCTTGTGTTTGCTCTGGTACCTTTTGGATCTTCAGTTTACCATCCCCAAATTCCTTCCTCTTTACCCCCAAGTTACTTTTCTGCCATTTACAGGGGTGCTGCTTGTGGAGAAGTTTGGTAGGAAGCAGAACCAACCTAAGGTATGACATGGGAGCATGGCATGACTCCTCACCTTTGGGCAGCAGTGAGGAGTTGAATTGGCTCACATCCCCTGGAAAGAGTGAGTTTGGGGGGGTTCTGTTCTTGCAAAGTTGACATAAATGAAGTTTTGGGTTACCTTGGTGGGTTTGACCTAAGTTAATCAAATAATATGAAAGATGTGCTGAAGTGATGTGTGAGTGGTTTGTGGAAAGTGGTCTTTGAACTTGGGCAGTGCACAAAGCCAGGAACTCCTGGGGTTGTTTTCTCTGTGTAGCACAGGACTCTACACAAAATCAGATGGTTTTTAAAGAGCTAAACCTTCCCAAATTACCAAGAATTTTAAGACAGAAACAGATTAATTCCAAAATAGATGTTCTTCTTTAGAAAAAACATTTCCTTAACTCCATCTACTTATGTGAGAACAGAAGTAAATTACACAGAAGAGGTGGAGGATCCTGTAGATTCTGATGGTAAGAACGTGCACTTCACTTCTCCTATTTGAAGAGGAATGTAGTTACCTAAATATTATGGTCAAAAGAGTGACTGAAACACCGTGAGAGATTGTGTTAAAGGTGCATTTACAATGTTAAAATGGTGTCTGCCACTTCTTTGCAAATTACTTGTGATTGTGATCAATGAAGCCACACAATTTAAGTTTTGTAATGGCTCAATGGGTGGATTCAGCAACAATATTGAGATAAAAGTAGTGGACAAAAGAAAATGAAATAGATTTAGGTAGAGCTTGATAAATTTTAATGAGGGATGTGTGGTGGGAAGAGAGCAGAAAGTGATGAGGGCAGAAATCCTCCTGAGGCTGCTGCTGCACTTGCTAGTCCAGGAGAATTAATAAATATCTGCTCAGACAAGCTAACGGTTTGTAATTGTTTTCACATCCACTTGTACCTTTTTGTATCTTGGCATATTCAGTTATGTTCTTTTTTGTTTTTTCCACTTTGTTCAGGTGAAGTTTTGGGCTTTGAAAATCTCGTGTTCAGCATATTTGAATTTGTTCATGCCTTGTTGGAAAACAACAAATTTAAGAGCACAGTGAAGAAGGCTCTGCCAGAGCTGATCTATTACATTCTGCTTTACATGCAGATCACAGAGGAGCAGGTGAGCGTCTTTATGTTGTGTAGGAAACAAAGGGAATGAGAGATTTAAACCAGCAAGTATCCTGGGAAGATTTTCAGTGTGTGGAAGCTGCTGTAATCTAACAGGCTGTTCCTTCAGAGGTTCCAAAATGGTACAAGGTGGACTGTAAATCACAGATCACAAAAGAGTTTGGGTCAGAAGGTACTTTAAAGCCCATCTTGTTCCACCTCTGCCCCAGGCAGGGATGCCTTTCACTTGCCCAGACTGCTACAGGCCCAGTCCAGCCTGGCCTTGGACACTCCCAGGGATGGCACATTCACAACTTCTTTGGGCAACATATCCAGTGCCTCAGCACCCCTTTAGTAAAGAATTTCTCTGTAATCTAAACCAGAGTTTAGTCAGTTTGAAATTGTTGCCCCTTGTCCTGGGGTCCTGGTAAAAGGGCTTTATTTTTAAGGCAATTATAAGATCTTCCTGGAATCTACTCCAGGCTGAACAACCTCAGCTCTTTCAGGCTTTCTTCCTTCATTCTTTCTTGATGCATTGTGCTATGAAAATGAGGATTATCGTGCTGAAAGTGATAAACAGCTTTCTGTGAGAGTGTAAACATTGTGCTAGTAGAGTGAAATAATTTGTACTGAAATTCTACATGGCTCCTGGCCTCCCAAGCCTGGCAACCATCATCTTCTAGTTTAGGTAGACATTCATAAAGACAAGCACTCTGTTAAAAGATTTATCTCCTTCTCCCATTTGTCATGTAAAATTAAATGGTGTGTAGCATTGATTCCAGGTCAGTCATTAGTTCTGTCAAACTCTTATCTCAAATGAGGAGCAGAAGAGCAAGATGAGCTTAGAACAAAGAGAATTTCTTCTTTTCAAAGTTTTCTCCAATGGAATAGAAGAAAAATCAGTTGAGGATGAAGACTTCTTATGGCCGAGAAAAATTCTGAAAGCAGTTTTCCAAAACAGGTTGCAGGGAACAGCAAAGCAGCCTTTTACCCATGGTGTCCTGAATTCTCAGCTGCCTTATCCTTTCTGTTGTCTCTAGATAAAAGTTTGGACTGCAAATCCACAGCAGTTTGTGGAGGATGAAGATGATGATACATTTTCCTACACAGTGAGAATTGCTGCACAGGATCTGCTGCTGGTATGAAATATATTCCAGTTTAGATACTGAAATAGTAATAACAAGTATCAAACCTGGATTAGGACGGGCGTTTAGAGAAAAGGCCAACTTTTAACAGTCCATACAAATGAGTGTTATAATTTCCTTCTGCACAGGCTGTGGCTGCTGATTTCCAGAATGAGAGTGCAACTGCTCTGGCTGCAGCAGCTACGAGGCATTTGCAGGAAGCTGAGCAGGCTAAAAACAGCGGCGGGGCGCAGGGGTGTGGGGCTGGGGGGGTGGGGACTGCGCTGGGGCTGTGGGGACCGCGCTGGGGCGGTGGGGACGGTGCTGGGGCAGAGGGGACAGTGCTGGGACGGAGGGGACGGTGCTGGGGCAGGTGTTGAGCTCATCTGTACCATGATTCAGTCACATTTAATCTGTGATAATGCTGCTGATGGACAAGGATGGAGTTAGGGAGCTCTGATTGAAGAAGGAAAAGGAAGTACAGTGGTTCATGTACCAGATGATGAAATCTTCATGGGGAGTACTTAGGACAGTTTCTAGCAGAAGCTGTCTGTGCCAAGGCTCCCTCTCTTCAGAGCTTGATATTCCTTAAAGCATCTTATGGAAAATGATAATTACTCATACAAAATCAGAAGTGGAATTTGCAATACTTCGTGTTCAGTTAATCAGAAGAAATTTCAGGAATAGCTATAGATGTATTTTTTTAAATTCTTTTTTTGCCTTGATGTCAAGAAGGGAGGTGCTGTATGCAGATGTATGTGTTCAATTTTAGAACTTCAGAGTTGCAGTTTTTAATGTTATTTGGGGATAGAAGAAACCTAAACTCCAGTGCAAGAGTGCCTGGTTGCTGGTCCACAGTGATTCTCTCCTGGTTTTACAGTGCATTGGTTCGGTGTTTGTGTTTAGTTTGAATGTTTGTATTGGAGTAGCCCCTCTGATAATGAACAGTAATGGAAAGGCTGCAAAATCAGATATTAAGTCCCATCTGCCTCAGCTGTGAGAAGTTGTAAAATAGGTTCTTGACTTCACAAATAGAACTGAGGAGAAGTGGTATTTGCATGTAGTTCTGTATTATCATAATTAACAAAATGTTAGTGCAATGTAAGGCATTTTTAAACCTTTAATGTACTGGGTATCCCAGTGCTTCTGCACATAAATTATGAAGGCGTGCTGGAATACAAGCTTTCATGGAAGAGGCACTTTTTTATTATGAGAAAATTGGTACAAGTAACAGCTATTCCACCAATATTTTAGGAAGTGACTGAGAATGCTGCCCATGCTAGGGAAGTTGCCAAGCCCCCATCTTGCAGTTTGTGAATGTTCATCTCTTTGAGGGCTTTTTAAAATTCTCTTTTGGGGTCAAGGAAATAGTTGTGGTAGCTTAGACCAAAAAATTACTTGTGACTTCACTTCAGAATATGTATTTATTTCTTGAGGTGATGATGGAGGAAAAGTCTTAAGGCATCTGAACTATTTTGCAGGTGGAAAATACATGAAGCATGTATGCTGGCTTTGGGCTCAGTCAAGTCTATAATTACAGACAGTGTGAAGAATGGGAGAATACACTTTGATATGCATGGCTTCCTAACAAATGTGGTCCTGGCAGACCTCAACCTTTCAGGTATGTGGGACCCTGCATTGCTGGGAATAACAGCTGGGTGCCAGACACTGGGAGTCTCTGATGAATCAGTCAGGTTGATGTGTGCATATGGTATTGGGAAATGCACTTGTGCACCTTGCTTATGTGAAAAAAATAAATCTTGTGAGTTCCCATGTGCTCCCAGTTCTACTGTAAGTCCTTTATATGTGGGACTGTGCTTTCAGCTGGATCTCATTGTTGGCTGGATTCACAAGCCTGTAGAGCTCATGGAGCTGAGTGGAAAATAGCTGTTCTGATGTCTTGTATCTGTTCCTGGGAAAATCACCAGCAGTGTTTAACTGTCTTCAGAATTTCTGCTGCACCATATCATCCCATTTGTTTTCTGCTGAGGCTGACACTAGCTTTAGCACATGAATTCAAATAATGCTCCTGGCTAAATGGGATTCTGTTATTGGGGACTCAGCAGGATTTTGCTCTCTGTGTTATTTTACATCAGTGTGCAAGAAAGTCAGAGGAATTGTTGAAAGTTAGACTTCAAAAGTCCTTGCAAATTAAAATTTTAGAAGTTTAAGGCAATGTGAGCATCATTGATGAGTCCACATTGAGTTGTGTTAGTGCAGAAAGTACCTGATTCCTGGGTTCCTTATTCATCAAAGAAACATTCACTTAGCCCATTACAAAGAAGGGTTTTTTCTTTTCTTTGTGTTAATTCTGAGTGAAGAGCTAGTGTGCAAAGTACATAGTGTGCAATGCATGTAAGAAACCACCCTCATCAATTTACATATATTTACATTCATTTACATGTGTGGCTTTGGGTTGTAAATGAGCTACTGTGCTCTAGAAGGGCTCCCGGAATCAGTGTGTTGATGGCTCTCCAAGGATATCCATTTAATGGTCAGTAATGGAACAGACAAAGAAATGTTGTGTTTTATGATACTGACTTAAAAAAAAAAAAAAAGCTCTTCTCTTGCTGTACATCTTGCACAGAGTGTTTTATGTCCTCATCTTAAAATTAGTACTTGCAGGAGCATAAATAATGGCAGTAAAGATGCTGAGGAACTGAGAGCATCATCACTTTGAGGCCAGCCTAGATAGGTAAGGAGATTCATAGTCTGAAAAGGCAGCAGGATTAAGTGTGGTATAGATATATCATACCTTGGTGAGTGCAACCAGGTGAGTGGATAATGAATGTCCACTGCTGTGGTGCTGGTGACCCACAGAATTCTGTTCTGTTACTGCAGGGTGATGGCTGCAGACAAGTAATGTAATCTTTGAAAGGTCCCTGGGTATGAGCTCTGTTACTCTAATTCTCCTGAAGATGCTGCTGTTTTCTGCACTTGAGGACAGAATGTTGAACTGGATAAATTAGAATTACTAGAAAAGCCTTTGTTCTCCTTTTTTGCTTTTGCTCAATGATGAACAAATTCAAGTGTAAATAGTTGAAGGGACGAGGTTTTTTAATAAATGAGAAATTATTCTCTGAAATACCTAAGAAAATAAACTGGATTCTGCCTATGAACAAAAATCCTTTATATGCCAGCACACTTGTCTCGTGTGTCACATTTCAGTGTTTTCCTATTGGGATGACAAAATTTTAAATAATGGATGGAAGCAGCTGTGATTTGAAACTCATAAAGCATATTCTGAAACCACTGAGGTTTTTTGTTTTGCTGCAGTGTCTCCTTTCCTCCTGGGCCGGGCCCTGTGGGCTGCCAGCCGTTTCACTGTGGCCATGTCTCCTGAGCTCATCCAGCAGTTCCTGCAAGCCACTGTCAGTGGATTGCACGAAACCCAGCCCCCCTCTGTCCGGATCTCTGCAGTCAGAGCCATCTGGGGGTAAGCAAACCCTGGGCTACTCCACAGCCCCAGGGACAGGGGTATAAATCACACTCATAAACTCATTTGTTAAAGTTTGCATTTCTGTTTGGGCTGTGGGAGCTTTTGCTTTGAATGAAATAGATGTCAGCTTAAAAAGTGTGAGCAAACAGGTTCAAAATAGAATAACTCTAATGAGGAATATGGAATTGAGATTCAAGGTTGGCTACAGTAAATTGTTGCAATGGATGTGGTCATAGGGAGGAGCAGCACTAGGGAGTGCTGGAAAGCACAAGGATTACTCCTGTTTGGTCATAAAGGTGACTGACATCATACAGGCCTATGGAGCCAATCACTGCAATAACAAGTGTTTAGGGTTTGGTTTTCTTACCCCATTTTTGTCAGAAGGAAGCTCTGCTATACTGATTCTAAAGTAAAAAATGAACATTAGTGTAAAATCAAAAAATCAGTCACAAAAATCTACTAAAACCTGACTGTCTCCCACTCTATTCTTCGAAACAGCACTTTGTCTCTTATTTGCACTGAAATGTTAATGAATAAATCAAGTCAGAGACTTACGACTTACTGATTCCTGAAATTGCTTTATCATCCCCAGCTCGCTTGTAGAACATGATAATGAAGCACTTTGCAAGCAGTGTCTGTCCTGGACTTTTTTCCTTTTCTCCATCGATGGGCAGTTCTTAGGAGAGATCTGTCACTGAGGGGCAGTAGAAGCTTCTAATATTACTCAGCTCTACTCTGCTTGTGTGGAATGAGGAGGAAAGATTTCTGTTGAGAGCTTTCCTCTGCCTTCCTGCTGAGCTCCTGGGAAGTTAAACAGTACTGGACTGAAGAAGAGAAGCCCTAGAGGAGTGAACTTAAGGAATAGGAATGGACAGGATGATCCTCTAGAATTAATTATATTTAAGTTACTTCAATATATTAGGAATGTGTTTTTGTATCACAAATTTCTTCCAGTTACTGTGACCAGCTGAAGATCTCCGAGAGCACCCATGTGTTGCAGCCTTTCCTTCCCAGCATTCTGGATGGCCTGATCCACTTGGCAACTCAGTTCAGCTCCGAGGTGCTGAACCTGGTGATGGAGACTCTGTGCATTGTGTGCACAGTAGACCCAGCATTTACAGCCAGCATGGAGAACAAGATCTGCCCCTTCACCATTGCCATATTCCTCAAGTACAGTAACGGTATGCATTCCCCTTGCATTCCCAAAGCACAGTTGGTTTTGCTGTTGAATCCTGCTGCTGAAAACTTTATCAATGGTCACTGAATGAACATTGATTCGAGTGGTAAAGGTAGAGGGGAAACTTGCTGCTTTGCCCAGCCAAAACAGGAGTGGCAAAAATTGAGATGTGTGTGTGTTTTAGTAAATGGTGCCTTCTCTCTGCAGATCCTGTTGTTGCCTCTCTTGCCCAGGATATTTTTAAGGAGCTAGCTCAAATAGAAGCCTGCCAGGGTCCAATGCAGATGAGGCTGATCCCAACCCTTGTCAGCATCATGCAGGCCCCAGCTGACAAGATCCCAGCAGGGCTGTGTGCAGTAAGTGCTTCAGTGGGGCATGGCCTGGGCAGGAGATGTTCCCTGCTCTGTAACACCTGGGGTGGCTGCTCTGCAAAGGGCAGAAAGGCTGCTGTGGACATGCTTTGAGCAATGGCTTCAGTCACTGGGGGAGGTTTCTCTGTGGAGAAGATGCTTTCAAAGATTTGCTTTAGGCTTCTCCTCTGGGCCTCCTTCCAGTCTCCACAATATCAGTCATCCCCAGTCATTTTGCTGTGACATTGCCGTCCTTCAGCAGGGACAGTTTCCTCTCCCAGCAGACTACACAACTTTTCCTTGCACTTCTTCCTAAGGCTTTTTCTGGTTTATGCATCACATATGTATGAGTTGAAGAAAAATTATACAGGTTCCCTAATAAAAGATAAAGTATTGACTGTGTAGAATGGTTCTATAGAATTAAACCCATAAACATCCATATCAATATGCATATAATCTGTTAATTGGTATGACTGTAACAATTGCTTATGGGTAATTAAAATAAATTTCAATAAATATAATCAAAATGGAACGAGTCAGCTAGAACAGTTCTGATTAGCATGCATCTGTTTGCAATGTTTGAGTGGTGACACTGATTCCAATGTAAGAACTGTCTTGGGAACTTCTACAGCTCACGCCGGTGATACTTGGTGTGTGACTCCAGGGTCCTTACATTTAAAAATTATTCTAGACTGTGAGTTCAGAGTGTGGGTGCAGCAGTGGCCACATCCCTGCAGTTCACACCTTTGATCTTTGCAGCAGGGGTGGGTAGTGCTGACTTTGTTTTCTGTAGCTGCTGCTGTTACAGTTTGTGCTTTCCTTTCAGACTTCCATTGACATACTGACCACAGTTGTGAGGAATACGAAACCCCCTCTGTCCCAGCTCCTCATCTGCCAGGCATTCCCTGCAGTGGCACAGTGCAGCCTGAACACAGATGACAATGCTACTATGCAGGTACTCCTTGGGGAGGAGGAGGCAGGTGTCACTGGGGAGGGGGAGGATTGCAGGGCTGTGCCAGACCAGGAGAGGTGACACAGCTTTTGAGGGAGGCCAGGCTGTGCTTGCCAGTTGCTGTATCAGCACTCCTACCCCCCCTCTAGAGCCTCTGCCACCTCCAGTTTACCATGAAAGTACTGTTGTTCAGGGCCTGCGGTGACTTTTCCTGATCATTCTTTAATGTGGAGAACTACAGCAAGAAAGGCAGCAGCCTGGATGTTTTTTCTATTTTAGTGCACTGGAGCATGTTGAAAATACAACCAAACAAAGCCCAACAACACAACCCTCCCCGAACAATCAAACCAACCTGTAATGCTTTTCTTCCCCCATAACATTTTTCACACCTGGTAATGGCAGGGGCTCTCTTCAGGAACATTCACAGGCACATGGCAGCAAAAGCCCTCCTAGGCTTCCCATTCCTCCTCTAGCAGCTTTCTGTTGTACTCATTTGCAGGGAAGGGAAAGGAAAACTTGGTTTTGATTGAGCAAGGTGTGGGAGGGAAAGCAGGGAATCATCTCCAGCATCAGCACTGCCTGAGCTGTGCTTGCTGGCAGGTTTGGCCATAGCCTGATGTCTTTGGAGTGTCTAACAAAGAGGAAAAAGCATCAGTCTAGAAGTGCAGGGAACCTTTTCATTCCAGCTCCTAGCCGTCAGATGAATTACAAGACTGGTTTCATTCCTTATGTGAGGAGTTCCATAGTGGCAGCTGCTCTTTGCCATGTGAATACAGACCATGGGAATATGATCTTTCCCTAAACTTCTGTAAGAATAGGCTGGAGAGCAGCAAGGAGAGATTCTAGACCTGCACATTAGTTGCTTTGCTGGATCTTTGTGCTAAGGGGAATTCAAAAGGACTGCAGCTCAGTTGCTGAGTTGTGTTTTGTTCGTGTCACACTTCTCTGTCTTCACCTCTCTTTTGTAAAAACTTCTTTGAATTTCTTTAGATACCAAGAGTGGCACAAAACTGCAGCTACTTGAGGTTGTTGTTGTATTGATTAGTTATCTTGATTTCTGCTGACTGGTCAATGAGGAGTAGTGTATTTGATAATGAACTGGAGTCTGTAGAAATTACTTGTAAATCTTTAACAGGTGCCACCAGTTTCCCCCTTGTTTTCACCTTGGTTCAGGGCAGTTTTGATGCCGGAATGATTTTTGTCTTTTCTTTTATATCCCTTTTACACAGTTCTCTGTATCCACAAGTATTAGCAGCATGCACACTTGCAACCTTTTACTTAGTTTAGTGCTCAGTGTTTTGTAAGTGTTCTGCAGGCCTGAGACTGAACAGCCCAGAGCTGCAGAGCCAGGGACACCAAACATTCCCACTGGCTCAGGAACCCAAGGTCTCCTAGCAGGGCAGATTCTGTAAACCAGGGGTTAGCCCACCCCAGCCCCATTATTGGGCCCCCTTGTTGGATCTGCTGATGTAAAGTCTAGAACTGGTGTGTGTGACTGACGGGGGTGCATTTGCCACGCTGTCACCTGGGTGAAGTGGATGCATCAAATAGGATCCTGATTAAAATACTGAGGTAAAGACCCCAACCCCTTTAACAGTGTCTAGCTTCATTTTCCTTACACCAGGAAAAAGGCATCAGTTTTGGGATGGTGAAGGGGATGTGTCAGCATGCCTGCCTGCTCCTTTACCCACTGCCTGTCTCTGCAGAACGGCGGCGAGTGCCTGCGCGCGTACGTGTCGGTGGCGCTGGAGCAGATCGCGCAGTGGCACGACGAGCAGGGCCACAACGGGCTCTGGTACGTGATGCAGGTGGTGAGCCAGCTCCTGGACCCACGCACCTCGGAGTTCACTGCTGCCTTTGTGGGCAGGCTGGTCTCCACTTTAATTTCGAAAGCTGGGAGTGAGCTGGGAGAGAATCTGGACCAGATCCTGAGAGCGATCTTGAGTAAAATGCAGCAAGCGGAGACACTCAGTGTGATGCAGGTGAGCAGGCTGGGCACTCAGGAGAGTGAGGAGAAGCACCAGGAAAAGAAATTGTCATCATTTTCTTTCAATTCATACCTGATTGTTTATGGTTCATGCAATTGCGGGGTTTGTGTATCTCTTGGAGTGGTCAGGAAAATGCCTACTCTGATCAGAGAATCATGCAATCTCCTGAGTTAGAAGGGACCCACAAGAATCATTGAGTCCAACTTGTGGCCCTGCTCAGGACACCCCAACAACCCTGCTCTGTCCAAAGGCTCCTGGAGCTCTGGCAGCCTTGGGGCTTGACCATTCCCTCGGGGCCTGTTCAGTGCCTGACCACCCTCTGGGAGAAGATACCCAACCTAAGCCTCCTGTGACACAGCTGCATGCTGTTCCTCAGCAACTTTTTGTCCGATTACAGGGTAAGCAAGATTCTCCTGGGTAAGCTGAAATGCTCCTTCAGTAGTACCTCATGCCCTTTTATTTGCAAGCCTTCCTTGGAGGGGTATTAGTTGCCTCAGTAGGAATGTTCTGACAAAGGAAGCATATCTTTTTGAGTGGATTCGCTCTGTATTCAAAGGATAAATGCCTGGGATTTGAGACAAGGTGAGCTTTTGGTGGATGGAAGGCATAGTTGGCCTGAGTAAGGTGAGAGACCAGACAAAGAGCATCACCATCTCTTCTAGACTTGACCTACTTGTAGTGGCACAGTTTTCTGGAGTAATTTTTTTTTCCCCAGTGGTCTCCATTCTCTCTTATCTTTTTTGTCCGTGCCCTCAATGTAAAACAGCTCATGCTGGCTGCCCTGGTTCCTCAATAGCAGCTGAGGTGAGACGTTTTGCTGGCACTGCTGAGCAAGATCCCATCTCTGCTCCCAGTGCAGCACTCAGCTGAGCATCACTCTGCTCTCACCATCTTATTTCTCTGATTTTCGAATGTGCATTTTTCAAGCCAGCATATGGTGCCACAACAGCCATTTCAATGTCAGTAGATCTCACATGCTTTGGGATTTTTTACCCCTGGACACACTGATGATTGTTAACTGTTTGGAATGGCTCTTACTTTGCTTGTTTCTGGTTTTAAAAGATACAGATGTTAAAATCTGAAGCAGTCCCATGCAGCCCTTATAGCCAAGCATTTTGCAATGCTGGATCTCTCCCCTGTGTTAACCTGGAAGATGGGCCTCGAGATGGGCAGCTTTCCCCTGAGGAAGAGATGCCCTCAGACTGGGAGACTGACATTTAGACATACACAGCAAATGAGTTCTGCCTCTGGTCTTCAGGAGTCAGACTGCAAAACTGCATCTTGTAATAAAACCTTTTCAACAGTTGCAGTTCCTTCCCTAAAATCATGTTCAAAATGCATTCAAAATTGAGAAGGTGCTGCTGAGTGATGATGTGATGGTGTTTATTGCCTGCATTTGTAGCACAGTATTTTGCAGCTGGTTGTACTTTCCCTTCCTCCTGGGGTTGGTAAGCACAGCCTTCACTCCTGCAGGGAACTCGGCTCCTTAAATATTTGATAAAACATATCCAGCTCTTAAATTATGTACAGCTAACATTGCCTTTCTCCTCCTGCAGTCCCTGATCATGGTGTTTGCTCACTTGGTTCACTCACAACTGGAGCCACTCCTGGAATTCCTTTGTAGCCTGCCTGGCCCTACTGGCAAGCCCGCCCTGGAGTTTGTGATGGCCGAGTGGATGAGCCGGCAGCACCTCTTCTATGGGCAGTATGAAGGCAAAGTCAGGTGGGAGCCACAGATACTCCTGTGTTAGCTGTCCTCATCCCACTGCCATGGAGTGCTGAGCATAGGGAAGGGGAGCTGGCTCAGATGGGAGCAGTGTGTGCCAGCATTGGGCAGAATTGCTGCTCCCTGTGCTGTCAGTTCTGCTCAGGAGAGCTGTGGTAACTGGAGCAAGCTCTGATCTTCCTCATCAGTGCTTCTCCTGCTGCCTCGTGCTCCTGTGCTGGAACAGAGGCACGAGGGGGAAGGGGATGTCTCCTGCAAATACGGGGCTGCTTTTGGGATTGAATTTCGGTGAATGAGATGAGAAGAGCTTCCACACATGGAATTGCCTTTGTAGACTGCTGTAGAACTCTGGGATGTTGTAGAAGGTTTCCTGAGAGAATCTGATGATTTCTTGTTGATTTATTGACCTGTTAAAAGTTAATCAAGAAATCAATTGCAACAGTTTTCTCTCCCTTTTGCTGTAGAAGCATGTTTGTGTCCTGGTGGAGGCTGAGTTCTGTATTACACAGCATGGGATGCTCTGTATTCGTTTAAATTTTGTCACAGCTGCTATATTCGATTTTTCTGGAAACATGAAGCCTCACAAACCACTCTTAGGGTCCCACCAGCTGTTAATTCAGTGTGTGTTGTTATGTTATTGTATGGGCAGTCAAATAGCCTGTGAAATAAATAATGAGAAAAAGCAGGTTCAAAATAGAAGTTAGTGAATAATCTTGAAGGACAAGCAGCAGATTTGGGGATCTAGTGTTCTCTTTGGTCACATTTTGTTGGTTTCATCCCTAAGCCTGGTGGTTTATCCCCATTTTGGCAGTGCAGGCCTGTCTGCAGGTTCTCTGGAGGCTTATGGCACAGGGAAAACCCAAGGCTGACCAGGAGAATGACATTAAAGGTGATTGTTTAGAGCTGTGTTGTCCAAGATGAGAGCTGTTTGATGTAACAGGGCTCCACACTCTATTAAACACTTGAGTTTGTTTAGTTGTGGTGACATTTACCCTGCATTAGTAGATGCTTGGTGTTTCTGTGTCCTGAGGAAAAGCAGGGCCTGCTCTGAGGAGCCTCTTGTTCAGAGTTAGTAGAAGGACCCTAAAGGCAGCTGACACCTCCTGTGTGCACAGTCCCCATCCACTGAGGGCAGGTTGAAGAAGAGGCCATTGGGTCTTGATGAAATGATGGGAAAACTTTGGGCAGCTTGGGGTGGCAGGTAAGACCTGGGTTCAAACCAGCAGAAGTGTGGGAAAGATAGAGAAGGCAAGAAGTGAAAGCGCAAAAGAATTCAGTTCCAGAGAGCTCCAAAACTTCAGTTTGAGATTTGTGGAGCCAGGAGAAAGAGAGGTTTGGGGGTGCCAAGCACAGGTTGGCAACCTTGACCTGTGGTCAGCATCGTCCTCAATGTGCTTGAAAACAGCCTGGAACTGGAGAAGGTTTGAAAGGTGGAGTAGAAATCTGAGCATCAGAAGTGGAAAGAACATGTAAGGGAGAGGAGCAGCCTGGAAGGTCTGAGTGTACCAGAGCCACAAAGGATCAGAAATGAAAATGAGCATTGTGGCTGGAGAAAGGGAGCAGAAAATCACTGCAGATCAGCCAAATACTGCTTTCTTGCCACTGCTTTCTCTTAATTCCATCTTCATGTGCACATGGTGCTGCAGGGGCACGTTTGTTTAACCTGGTGGCCCTTCTGACCTGGAGAAACCTTTAATGTTTGTGTGGATGTCTGTACTGTTGGTGGTGCTGAATCCAAAGCCTGTCCAGTTCCCAGCTTGCTGTGCAGGTTGGGAGCTGAGTCCAGCTTCAAATGCTGACATAAAGCAGGAGATGTGGGAAAATTCTGTCATGCTTGTTCTTGGCAAAGTGTAGAAGAAAGGGCATCTGGGTGTTTGCTCTGGGATGTGTTCCCTGTTAGAAAGGGGTTATGAAAGCCAGACAGTTCAGGGAAATTCCGATGTGTAATTTTCCCATTCTCTGCTCCCAGCTCTGTAGCACTGTGCAAACTCCTGCAGTATGGCATCAACACAGATGACAAGAGACTTCAGGACATTAGGGTGAAGGGAGAAGAAATATTTAATATGGATGAGGGAATTCGGACACGATCCAAGTCAGCCAAAAGTAAGTAATTATTTTGCTGGGTTTAACAGGGTTTCTTTCTGCAAGAAGATGCTATGAAAGGCCTTAAATAGGTCTGGCAGATCACACAGAGCTGTGGGAGATAGTTCCTGCAGGAAGTGCATGTTGCTTTTTAGAGCTAATCCATACATCATGTACTTAATGTTTCTGTTACTTACCTTAATTCTGCCAAAGACTGGTTTGGAAGACTCCTGATGTCTGATTTAATATAACTGAGTGAGGTAATCGTGGAAGTTCTTCACTGTTATTTTGCATCATGAGACAGAATTGATATTTCTGGATGCCTGGTAGCTTGTAACTTCTCAGAGAGGAAAATGTCTTCAGTGCATGCAGAGATTTAAAACAAAGGGGTGTCTTTTTCAATGAGACACTTTCACAAAAAGCAGTGATTCAACAAGTTAGAGATTGCTTTTAAGGAAGGCTTAACCAGTCTCCTGCATAAGACTTGTCTTATTTTCAATAGGTTGAACCCAAAGTATTTGATTGAAGATTGGTGTTGAAATTAATCTTTTAAATCAGAGAGAGCAGAGCTCTGGGCAGTTTTTCCTGAGGACTGAGCTCCAAGGGGAGGACACTTGGGGGTTGTTGTCCTCAGCCATCAGTCAGAGTTTGGTTGGAACACTTGCTGTGCTAGAGTTTGTGTGTGACCAGTGGTGGGATGAGATGTGGTGGCTGTACAGATTCAAACTGGGAACCTGTCCTGGCAGTCAGTGCTCCTTGACCCTTCAGCTGCCATGGGCTTGGGATCTGCAGTGAAGCAGTGAAAGACTAAGATGGCAGCTGAGGAGATGAATAGGGGCAAGCACTAGGAAGTTTAAGAGTTAAGTGGTGTTCACAGATCACTAGCTACCTGTTTGTTCTTGGCTTAGAGAAACCAAACCAAGAAAGTCTGATGTCTTTAATTAAGAGCAACATGAATATTTGTGGTTTTTCTCTTGCAGATCCTGAGCGCTGGACAAACATTCCTTTGTTAGTAAAAATCTTAAAGTTAATAATAAATGAACTCTCTAATGCCATGGAAGCAAATGCATCTAGACAGACAACTGCAGATTGGAGCCAAGGTAAAATACTGGGTTTGCTTTTTCTTTTTGCATGGCTTAAATCTACTTGATCTTCTCTTAAGAAGCATTTATAGTATACAAACTTTGTGACAGTAAATCATGTACCTGTAACTACAAAGGCTTGAATAGTGATCCAGAGGATAAACTCATAGAATCACAGAATCCCAGTGTGGTTTGGGTTGGAAAGGACCTTAAAGCTCATCCTGTTCCACCCCCTGCCATGGGCAGGGACACCTCCCACTATTCCAGGATCCTGTCCTGCCAGGCCCCTGACACTTCCATGGATGGGGCAGCCACAGCTTCTCTGAGCTCACCACCCCCACAGGGAAGAATTCCCTCCCAATATCCCATCTATCCCTCTGCCAGTGGGAAGCCATTCTTCTTTGTCCGAAGTCCCTCTCCAGATTTCTTGTTTTATTGTACATTTCATCATTAGTGCAACATCTCTTCCTTCCCTGTGCTGTATTTAAGTGCTACCAATCTCTTCCAGGTAAAAAATATATAAAATGGGAGAATAAGATCAGTCAGTGTTGTGTATCCTTAGACTTGAAAATTCTTTTGGGCTAGTTGGAAGATGGGATCTGACTGTGTGCCAATAAAATTAAGCTTTCTGGTTTGCCTGTATTCCTACTTCAAGTTCTTGATGTTGCCTTTTGTTTGGCTCCAGTTCTGGAATCATTCCAGAAGGAGAAGGAGGTTTGTAGGTCTTTCTTTTCATCCACCCACACACGCAGGGATGTGTTTGCCTACAAGCTGCAGTCACCTATAGAGTGATCACAGACAGGACCTCTTGGATTTGGATAATTTTTAGAATTTTTCTTTCTAAACAGATGATTCAAATGATATGTGGGAGGATCAGGAAGAAGACGAAGATGAAGATGAAGGCTTAGCAGGACAGTTCTTATCAGATATTCTTTCCACAAACAAGTATGGTGAGTAACAGCTTGAAAGTCCTTCTTCAAAGCAACAGTCAAGTAGGTGACATCCTAGTCAAAGTTTCCTTCCCCGTGCTTGCAGCCTTTGTTTTGCTGCTGGCAAGGGAAGGAATTCTCCTCTGGGATTGTGAATAAGGACCTTCTGGAGAAACCATGGCTTTGAGTAACATGGTGATTAAATTGCTGCATTATAAATAACATCACCTTGTGATGGAGTTCACATGCTGCACAGGCTTCACACCTGGGAGGTTCCTGCAGGTATTTCTTCTAAAGAAAAAATTGCTGCTCAAAGGTGTAGGCGTGACCTCAGTGTGACAGTGTCCTAGGGATGTGTGAGCTCTTTTGTGGAGAGACCTTGAGGAACAAGTGCTGCATAAAGAGATGAGCAGGTTGTTGTTGATGTCTCAGTTTCATGGAGCCTCAGAAGGGAGACCTTTACAGGGAAACAGTGAGGGACCTGCTCACATTAGCTCAGAACTGGTGAAGTGTCATCCTCACATGGGATTAAGGCAGAAGATCCTGGCACATGGAATTCCCAAACCTGCCTGTGAATGTCCCATGTGTGCTTGGCTCACCTGTGTGTTCCTCGAGCCTCCACTCACCCTCGTTCTGGGCTTCAGAGGTTTCTATTGCATGACCTAAAGGAGTGAATATTCTGGATACAATTTTCTTTTCCCCAGAAGTGCTGAAATTACTTACTTGTGGATCCTTGTGTTTCAGTAGTCTAATAGAAAACTTCCTGAGACAGTCTGCTCTTGTTGATGTTAAAACCTGCTCATTTGCCTCTGACAGATGAAGATTACTATGAAGATGATGAAGAGGATGATCCAGATGCATTAAAGGACCCTCTTTACCAAATAGATCTCCAGGTGATGCTATAGAATGAGGGGTTTTATCAGATTCCAATCATTCCCTATAAACTTAAGTTTTTTTAATGTTGTATCTAACAAATATGTAAGCACTAGAAACACCAGTTACTCATTATCATCCAGAAGGCACTCTTTTAATTGAAATTAGTTCGGAAAGGGCCAGGTGTCCCAAGAATTTCTGGAGCTATTGTTCCTTATCATTAATATCTTTAACGTGGAAATGTGAATGAACAAAACTCTTTGAACAGAGGGAGATGAGACTTTTTTACCTGTGAGCTTCAGAGCTAGTGGCAGAAGTCGGGAGTAGGTTGGAGAGTGAGCATGACAGAATTTCATACTCCACTTGGAGATGCTCCCACACAGTCAGCCCCTGTGTTACCCTTTGCTCCTGCTTTTCCCACTACCTGCAGCTGTTGATGAGCCCTTCCCTCTGCTCCCACCCTTTTTCCTCTGCTCCAACCCTTCCCTCTGATTCCACTCCTCCTCCTGCACTGCTTCTTTCTGTTCCCTTCAATCCTGGGGTCTTACTTGGTGCATGTTGGGAAATGTCCCCTGACTCATGGAAGAGCAGGATTTCCCAGGAGGGTGGTGCTGACAGGGTGTTTCTGTCCCTCCCAGGCCTATCTCACCGACTTCCTGTGCCAGTTTGCACAGCAGCCCTGCTATGCCATGTTCTCTGACCACCTCAACGACAACGAGAAGCGAGTGCTGCAGGCCATCGGGATATAACCCACTCCAGAGACCACACCTGCCAGATCTGAACAATAGGTTATTTTTGGCTAATTCCACGTTTTATGATTGAACATAAAACATTTTCCAGTGTCTGCCTGCCTGTTCCAGGTCGACAATGGCCTCGTTGTATTGAGCCTCATCTTAACACACATCTGCTAAGGGAAGGAATCCTGAGAATGCAGCAAGGACATTGCACATTGGTCTCACCACAGGAGCACTTTCATTTTCCACAGTAACTTTCCAGGAAGTTCTTAAAGATAAAAAATAATGTGTCCTTAATATTTTTGAAAGGAAACTATCTCTGCCTGTGAAGAGGCACTTTTAGTTTCCCACAGCACAGTCGGACAGAGAAAGGAACCGGGTCACTTACGGATTGCTTGACAAGTGGGAAGGTTGTTCCTCTTGGCTGTTCCTCCTCACCTAACACAGGGTAAATATCTTGATCCTACAACGTGACTTCTTTTATAGAACCACAGACTCTTTTCAGAGCTGCGTGGATGGGATGGAGCCAGTTCACAGGAGCTTAGAGGGGAAGCTGAGACAATGAACCTGAGTGCATATCTTCTTTCCTGGTGTAGACGGGGCTCTGTCACTCACATCTCCCATGGGAGCAGTTCTTCACTAACACTCGTGTGTGCACATGCTCAGAGGAAGCCACCACTTAAATTTCTGTTCCTGTGTCATGTGGCTACTAAAGACTGGTTTTCTGAAACACAAGGAGCCACAGTTTTTAGGGGGAAGAAAACTGATTGTATTTAACATATTTGCTCCATGACAGCCACTCTGAATTCCTTTGTTTTTTTCACACTCCTGTGTGTATTTTTATAGGGTGGTAAAATAACATTTGCAAATTGATTTCCCCATGAGAACAGTGTGATGTATCTCGCAACACCTCTCTGCCTTTGGTTCCCTTTTGGGGAAAGTGAAATAAAACTATTGAAATGTACATTGGTATCCTTCTTATAAAACAGATTTAAAAGGAACTTGTGCTTGTTTCCTGAAGTCACTTTTTAATGACATAATTTTCCTTTTGTACATGCTGCCAGAGATGTTTGGGTGTTTCATGGGAATCACCTGGACAGAAAGAGAGTCCTGTGCTGTATGTATCTGCTGCTTAAAACTACAGGCTGAGCTATTACAGTTTCCTTTTAAGAAAGGCACTTGCTGTTCCTTTGTGGAATCATTTGCTTCAACATTGTATCAAAAACTCCATAACCTGGAGTCCTTCTGTATCTCACTGGTCTCCTGTTGTGCCTGAGAATGGGCAGAGCCAGGGGGGAACCCCCCCCATGCCCTGCAGCCTCCTCTGAGCCATTCTCAGTATTTTGTGTGCCTAACTAAGTCTATGAGAAGCAGAGTTTGAAGCCTGATTTTTATGTGTCTAATAAGGTACAAGCTCTTCCCATGCCATTGAGTCTCAGTGTCTTTTCTTCCCTGCGGATTCTCCGGTCTATGAGAATATCTGATTAAACGGTGCCCTCACCCTCCTGTCCAGTTGGAGTTTTGTTCTGAGCCCTTTGCCTCTCAGCTTTCACTGAAAGGGCCTCAAATTAAACTGAACAGTGCCATTTTGAAAACCCACGAAGGTGCTGCAGTGGTGTGTCTGGCCACGTGGCTGTTAAGGAAGAGTCAGGAGTGTCCACTGAGGAACTGGTCCCAGTTCTGGGAAGAGGCAGGACCAGCTTTTTTTGCCACATGTGTCAGCAGCAAAGGCTCAAACCCAGCCATCCATACCTGGAGGGAAGTGGATGCCAAACATCTGGAAATATCTAGGTGTGTAAAGGTAAACAGCACATGGAAGGCTGGTTAGCCTGGGCTCACAGAGGTGCTAGTGGGGCTTGAGTGCACTGCAGTGGGAGCTGGAGCTGGTGCCTTGAGGGGTGCTTTAGCCAGGTTGGAGGGTGGATTTAAACAAGACAATGAAAAATGAGACTGACATTACCAACACTGAACTGAGACATCTAAGGGTGTCTGTGTGATCCTAAGTTCCAAAAGGTGGATGGTCAATGTCAGGTTCCTGCTGGAGTTCATCAGTGTTTTGGGTAAAAATGGGTTTGATTTGCAGCTATCAATGGTTTTTCAAGGAGTGTGAGAAGGGAGGGACAGGGGGATAAGTGGCACTGTCTCTACGAGTAAAGATTCACTTACCTGAGTTTCCTGCAGCACAGGCCAAAAAAATGCACTGGGTCTCTTATGGATTGCTTGAGAGGTGGGAAGGTTTGTCTTGGCTGAGCTGGTGCTCTGCCCTCTCCCTCCTGCATCCTCAGCTCGGGTGATGCCTGAGCTGGCCGGGCACAGTGCTGCTGCCCGGCAGCTGAAGCTTGGGACCAGCCTGAGGGGCAGCACGGGCACAGGGATGGCCTGGCTGGGCACAACCATTCCCAGCCACCTCACTGAGTACAGGGTGCTCCTGGCAAGAAACACTGACTCAAGCAGTTCCTCGGAAGAGGCTGGATAGGATGTGATGAAGTGCATGAGGGAGATGGTTTGAAGGACCTCAGCAAAGTCCTGCTGGTGCTCATGACTGTTGCTTTTCTGCTTTCTCACTGTCATCTTTCCTAACAAAATTCTAGAAGGCTCCATGCGATGCCTTTTTCCTGGTGTTAGGAAAATGAAACTAGACACAGTTAAAGGGGTCGGGGTCTTTACCTCAGTATTTTAATCAGGATCTTGTTTGATGCATCCACTTCACCCAGGTGACAGCGTGGCAAATGCACCCCCATCAATCACACACACCAGTTCTAGACTTTACACAGCACAGATCCAACAAGGGGGCCCAATAATGGGGCTGGGCTGGGCTAACCCCTGGTTTACAGAATCCTCCTGTCAGGAGACCTTGGGTTCC
>JAHLSL010000083.1:959343-1003761 GCA_025920805.1 Petroica traversi | reverse complement strand
CGGGAGGGTGGGAGGGGGGCTCCCGGCGCCTCTGACCCTTCCGTGCCGCCCGCAGGCGCAGCAAGCACACCGTGGTGGCTTACCGGGATGCGATCTACGTGTTCGGCGGGGACAACGGGTAAGGGGAGCCGGGAACGAGGGGAGCAGGGCCGGGGTTGAGGGGAGCGGGGTGTGAGGGGAGCGGGGCTGAGGGTCCGTGGCCGCCCCTGCCCGACCCCTGGCCCGGCTCAGCCGCCTCTCCCGTCCTTCCCCGCAGGAAGACGATGCTGAACGATCTGCTGCGCTTCGACGTGAAGGACTGCTCGTGGTGCAGGTGGGCAGCGCGGCCCCTCGCCGTCCCTGGGCGCTGGGCCGGGACACGGCGCGGCTTCCCTCAGCAAAGTTTGTGCTCTGCCCCAGAGAAAGTGTCACCTCCGGCCAGCGCTGTCACAGCTGCTCCCTGCCAGCCTGCTGTGGGCTGGGCCGTCGGGGTTATCGATCCTGCCCGAGGGGAGGCCGGGCAGCACAACGAGGGGGAGGACCGGGGTCGCCTCTGTTCCTGTAGCCTGTAGGAGGGCAGAGGGAACGGGTGTATGGACCCCTCTGGCCAGGGAAGGTTCCAGGGGGGGCTCACACCTTTCTTGGCTCCTTTGCTCTTCACTGGCAGTCTGTCCCATCTCACCTGTGCCTCACTTTCCAGCTCTGCCAAATAGATTTCAGCAGTAGCACGTTTATAATCATTTATGCTGTCCTGCTGTTCCAAAAAGTTTTAGTGCAATCAACAATCCAAAACCAGTGAAACACTGGAGCAAAAGGAGCAAAAGTTGTTTCTTTCCTGAGTCTGCACAGCAGCTCTGAGTGCCCAAAGCATGAGCAGGGTGTCTGACTGCTGCTGTTGTAACTTGTGCAGGGCTTTCACGACGGGGACGCCACCAGCACCACGGTACCACCACTCTGCTGTGGTCTATGGGAGCAGCATGTTCGTGTTTGGTAAGGCAGCAGCCTGCTGTGCTGGCAGTGCTGGATGTGCTGCTGTACTGAAAAAAGAACGGGAGATCTTTAGGAAGTGTCAAAGATCTCATTCAGTAGCAAATCCAGTGTTTTTTCACGGCTGACTGTGATTTCAACTTTAGCTTGGAAATATTTTGCTGTTTTGTTTAAAGTAAAGCCAACATGAAGCTCATTACCGTAGTGATTTTTTAGGAGGAGTGAAGGAGAAATCTCCTTCTGTAGTAGTCCATTAGCCAAACACTTTGTGTAATCTAAAGTTTCTCCTAATGGGAGTGTGTGTGCTCTATTGCCTGGAAGTCTAATGAAATTCTTGTTGTTCAGGTGGTTATACTGGAGATATCTATTCCAATTCTAACCTGAAGAATAAAAACGACCTCTTTGAGTATAAGTTTGCAACTGGGCAGTGGACAGAGTGGAAGACTGAGGGAAGGTAAGAGCTGGTATCATTGCCTCACGCTTCAGGAGAGTGAGGGTATCATTTTACATGGCACAGTCAGACTAGGTACAGTGCTGATGTTAGGGCTGCAACAGGATTGCTGTTCTGCTCTATCAATTAAAGTTTGCTTATTCTACAGAAGTTTTTTTGGAACGCCTCCATTCCAGAGTTCACTATAATGGAAATTTGTTGATAATCCACTTTTCATGTTTCAGGTTCCTGAGAGAAGGGATGGGAGCAAAGGGAGTTGGGTTTCTTTCTGAATTGTTTCAGTTTCAAGGATAGCTTGAAGTTGTTGCTCTCTAATGAACGTGGGCTCCTGACATTCAGAGTTACAAGGAAAATCAAAATCACTAACACATTGCTTCCTAAAGTTGACTCTGTGCACATTTCAGAATGCCATTCCTGACACTGATTGTGATACAGCTACTGGGTTTTTTTTACAATGGCCTGGACAGGATAAGGGGGAATGGCCTCATACTGACAGAGGGCAGGGAAAGATGGGATATTGGGAAGGAATTCTTCCCAGTGAGGTTGATGAGGCCCTGGCACAGGGTGCCCAGAGAAGCTGTGGCTGCTCCTGGATCCTTGGAAGTGTCCAAGGCCAGGTTGGATGGGGCTTGGAGCAGCCTGGGACAGTGGAAGGGGTTGCTGCCCATTGCAGGGGTTGGGACTGGATAAACTTTAAGGTCACTTTCTGCCCCAAACGTTTTTATAGTTTTGTCTTTACCACTCCCCAGTAAGGGTCATGTGATGTCTTTACCCACAGTCCTTTACACAGTTGAAGTTTCTGAAATGCTGATTTCAGTGGAGAGAGAGGGAAGGGAACATTGTCATTGTGATTTATGGAGACAGATGAGGAATGTCCAGACTGTTCTTGTGTTACTGTTGCTCACCTCTCATGAGCACGTTATATTTCAGAACATAGACCATATTAATAATTTCCCTTTCTGGTTAATTCTGGTAACTTGGCACATTCTCACTGAGTTTACAAACTCATGTTTTGCTTGTTGCTCCCCAGAGTTAAAGTGTTCATGCTGCTCAATGGCCTCAGACAAGCCAAGAGGTGCCTTGTGGCATCACAGGTTTGTTCAACTTGGCTGGTTTAATTAAAACAACAAAAACAGTGGAAGAGAAGTCATAGGTTTGATCCTTCATTGTGTGCACTGCATCTTGGGAACAACCCTGAATGATCCCAAATGAGTATCCTGAGCTCTGTCCTGGTCTCATTTCTGTGTTTCCCCTGCTTAGTCTGTGGGAATATGTGTAGGATGTTCATAGCAAGAGTTGATTGCCACCTTACTCTACTAATGGTGCTATGAATGTTACCATTATTTAACTACTTTACAGGAAATGATCTATGAGTATTGGAGTCCTGACAAGGAATTAGTTTGGACTTTTTTCTTTGTTTTTTTCCTGTCTGCATTAAGGTGGTTTCCCTGCATTAAGGTGGTTTCTCTCCATTGAAGGCAGCAGAGTGCAAAACTAACACATTCCTTCAGAGGCTCACTGAGTGTTCAGAGGGCGCATGGCAGAAGCAGTTCTGTGTAGGGGACTCTCTGCTTCTTACATGTGCATTTTAGCTCTTTGATCCTTTTGCAGCCCCTCTTCAGCTGCAGAGGAAGGATTATTGTCTGCATTTTCTTCCTTGCAGGCTGCCAGTGGCCCGTTCAGCTCACGGTGCAACAGTGTACAGTGACAAGCTGTGGATCTTTGCTGGATACGATGGCAACGCACGGTATGGGGCAGCACCACCCTCTCCTTGGCTGCTTTTGTGAAATCTCAGCCTTTCAGTTTCCACCTCTGTAGAGACATTCCCATATTCCAAGGGATTTAAACACTCAGCTCAAGCTTTGCAAACCCAGTCTGTTGTTGAGCATTGCACTTTTGCAATTCACTGGTTCCTGTTCAAATAAGTATGTGCTCAAAGCCTAAAGATCTGGTTACTCAGAGTGGCTGTGGATGTGTAATTTGACAGTGTGCTTGGTTGTAAGGCTGCAAAATGATCTTTGGAATTTGGCAAATGTGCATTTCTTGAAAGATCCCTGGCACAGGCCGGCTGATGGTGCTGAAGACTTAGAGAGCAAAGCCTGAATTTGCTGTGAAATCATCTGACAGAACTAAGAGCCACGTGTCCTTTTTTTCTCATAAATCTTTGGAAATAGGTTGAAGGGAGGGGGGATTTTGTATGGGGAAACACTGGAAATGAGTGGTACTGAGGTGTTAAAGAGAGCCTGGTTCTTTGTCCCACAGTAGCTCCTTGCGTTTGCTGTTGGTCTGTCAGGGAACAGTCAATTCTGGACGTGTCATTTTTTTCTGCTGTGGTGAACTTGAGGAGTAATTTATGTTGATGCACAATATTTGAATCATGAGAGCACACAGAGGTTGTCACAAATGAGGAACTGGGTTGCCTCGTCTTCTGAGGAGAATCTTCAGAAAAGCATCCAGCTCCACAAAGTCTCCAGGAGAACTGCTGATAATCGGGAAAACAGATGGGATGTCTTTGTTATTACTGGAGGAGGAATTGATGTAAGATGCACGACTCTGTGGGATTGTTCAGTGCCAGCTTAGGGAGTCCCCCAGGGCCTTGGGTAGTTGTAAGGAAAGAGTGGGTGAGAGGAGCTGTCTAATTTATGTTAAATATGTCTAATCACGTTAAAAAATGTCTTTTTATGGAACTTGAGCCTCCAGGCAGATTTGAACAAATCTGTAGTTATTGTGGGTAACTTGTTCTGGAAACAGCACAGTCAGAGATGTGTCAGGTTACCTGCTTCGTCCTCCTTTGTGTATTTAAGGAAGGATTCAGCCATGTAAATAATCGTTGTGGTCAGTCTCAGTAGTTAACAGGGATGAGCAGAAGGAGCAGGGTAATAAGGGATATTTTGTAAAAATCCTGAGGATTAAATCGCTAAAATCCTTAAGCTCCAGGCTGAGTCACTGTATGAAGCTGTTAATTGCAGTGTACTTGTAACTGGAAAGATGCTGAAGCAAGCTGGGGTGGGGCTGTAAAATTTAGGTATAGGATGAAGGGATTCTAATAATTGAGTTTTTGTCAGTAGACGTGAGATCCTTCCTGTGCAGAAGGAATGTTGATGAAATAGCATTTCTGCCCTTTTCAACATGGGTACAAAACATGAACTGTTTCAAATCAACCTTTTTTTCTGTTATGGCACAGACTAAATGACATGTGGACGATAGGCCTGCAGGACAGAGAGCTGACCTGCTGGGAAGAGGTAAGGAGCTTTAATTTCAACTAACACAGAAAATATCATTTTTGGTTTTTAAGCACTATTATTTTAAATTTCCCCTGCTAGACTGCACTGCTCTTTCTCCAAAATGTGTTTTTGACCCACACTGAAAGGAAACAGTTCAAATTTGATTTGGGTATTTGGATAATCAAGTGTGTATGAAAGGGTGATTTTTTTTTTGCTTGTGAATCTGTGAACTAAACTTAGACTTGCCATGGGGGATTTGCTGTGCCCCCTGTGGAAGGGACCATTGCTTTCCCACTCAGACCATCACCAGACTGGGAGCTTTGCTGGCCAGCTGACAAAAGTCCTGATCCTTACAGTACTGGGAGCTTTAAAAACGTGACCTCACAACCTTTTTATCCAGAGAAAATCAGTCTGTGCAGAGACATAAACACAGCAGGAGTCGATTACCTGTCTCCAGATTTACAGGGCCCATGCCATTGGCTTGCTCTGGCTGCACCTGTGTCCCATGACCCTGCAGCGTCCTCAGCATGTGGAGTTGTGCACTGTAACAATACATTTCTGATTTTGAACCTAATTACCTTTCAGATTGAACAAAGTGGTGAAATTCCTCCTTCCTGCTGTAATTTTCCCGTGGCGGTTTGCAAAGACAAGATGTTTGTTTTCTCTGGCCAGAGTGGAGCAAAGATTACCAATAATCTCTTCCAGTTTGAATTCAAGGAAAAGATGTAAGTGTAGACAGTTAAGACGTGCAAAATCCACATAATCCTTGACTGCTTGAGTTGCAAAATGTAATACTTAAGGGTACTGAAGATGAATACCTGTTGGGGAAGATGAAATAGGAAAGCTTTATAGATATGATTGCCTTGCAGGGGATGCTGAAAATATGGAAGGTATAGTCAAGATTGGGATGAGGACAAGGTTTGAGTTGAAAAGTAACTAAGAAACAATGGTGTAGCTGGCTGAAGGTAATCCTCCTTCTTGATAGAACAATGCCCTCTGCCCAGGCAGGTCCAAAGGTCAGAACAAACCATACCTACCTGGTAGGAGATTCCCAAAAGCAGTTTTTTAAGGTTTAAAATATAACCCTGTATGATAATGTGATGATTCTTACAGGTTGCATGCAAATATTGTAGAGTTTGTAGCTTGTTTCAGATTGGTTAAAGAGAATTAGAATATTCAACAGAGAAGATGATTTATTGTATTGTAAATGGCAAATCGCTCTCTTTTTACTCTCTCTTTTTGCCTCTTTCTCTCTCTTTCTCTGGCCTGCTTTGAGCTGTGTCTTGCAGCCCAGCAGCCTCTCACACCCACGCTCTTTCACAATGAATTCCAATGCTCTAAACCCATCTTTAGAGATCTCTCGCTTCTATTTTACCCCATAACCAAATCCCACAGAGTTAAATCCTACAAATACCCTTCTGGTGAAGAAGGATAGAGTTAGGCAATTTAGAAGAATTGTACAAAAAGCTGTTTGCTGTTTCCTGTCCCAGCTGGACGCGGATCCCCACGGAGCACCTGCTGCGGGGCTCGCCGCCCCCTCCGCAGCGCCGCTACGGGCACACCATGGTGGCCTTCGACCGGCACCTCTACGTGTTCGGGGGGGGCTGCGGACAACACGCTGCCCAACGAGCTGCACTGCTACGACGTGGACTCCCAGACCTGGGAGGTCATCCAGCCCAGCCCAGACAGTGAGGTAAAGCCTTCAGCCTGTGTTTTTTCCTTTATGCTCCATCTTCTTTGACTCATTTTTGCCACGGGTGCTTTTTGACGAGAGTGTTGCCTTTTAGCTAAATAGTAACAACTCCTTCCCAGTGATGGTTAATCAGCTCAAATACTGTGGGCAGCAGTCCTTTAAAATTAGTGCTGACACATCTAAAACTTTGCTTAACACTTTTTAAAGAAACACCATGGAATGCTTTCATATGTGTTATGAGTCAACCATTTGTTTAGTCAAAAGCTGAACAATACATTCAGTGTCTACCAGTGGTTCTTTGGTTGGCTGTGTGATGCTCTTGAAGCAGAATTCAAAACTAGACAAGGTTTGATTTGTCATTGTAATGCTCATGTGCATAAAACCTTATAAATTCTGATTATACACAGAGATGTGGCTGGGAAATAGTAATATGGAGGCTCAGAAGGGGCTGTTTTAGCATACTTGCATTCATAAGAGATATACATTTTAAATGTCTTTTTTTTACACGGGCATCAAAATGTAGACCACCAACAGCCAAGGAAACACTCCAATGAGACAATATTTAGAAAAAAAAATTATGAACATATTAATCTGTTTCTTTTGCTACTTACTGCTCATTGCAAGGCAGCAATTGTGTGATAAAATGTCAGTTTTTCCTCACAGCACATTCACAGATCCTGTCAGGGATCAACTTGTATTCCAGGTGGAAGTGCCAAGGGCTCACCTGGTTTCAGTGCACATTTCAGGTCACATTTCAGTACATGAGGATCATTTCATCCCAGAATGCACATGAATGGTTCCTTGAAGCCCATACCAGTGTGTGTGGGTTCCTGGCTTTGGGACAGCAGCATTTATTGTGTTTATTAATGTGAACAGCTTTTACCTGAAGCCATGTTAAAGGTACTGCAGCTGATGTCTCAGTGGGTTCAGGGTGTGAGTGCCCTGTGGGAGGAGATGCTCCATGTGTGTGCTGTGCACGTAACTGCACAGCCTGAGGTTCCACCTCAGACAGCTGAGTGTTGCAAGAATCGGGATCAGGTGCAGAGTTACTGATTTAGCCAGCACAGGTGTGACAAGGCTCACCCCCAGGAGCTGGGCTGTGTGGTGTGGTTGGTGTGTTTATGTGTTTGCAGACACATTGGATGAGCTGGAGAATCCCACACACACACTGCTTGTAATTAACCATGCACATGGGCCTCCTTGGGAACTGTTATTTGACCAAAGTATTTCACAGTAGCCTATTTAGTGCTTTACAAAGCTGATTTATTGTCACATGAAGTTAATAAAGCGGCTGCTTCTACTTTCTCAAGCCACAGTTGCCTTCAGGACTGTGGATCCTGTTCTGTTCCTGTCAGTGTTACCGTTTGACATGTGAAGCTTCAGCAGTCATTGGTTCTTTTGGACACAGTTGCTTATTGCTTCCAGGAGCAGAACTGATCCAGGTAGTGTTGTAAACCAGCATTATTCCCTGAGTTGCCCCCTGCTAAATTTCATTTCAGAGTTCAAAGCTCTTTTCTTCATCTGTCTGTAATCTCAGACAGAGGTCTGTTAGCTGCTTGTGTTGTATTTTGCAGTTTCTTTCTCTGGTACAGCATCTAGAGACTGATTTGGTAGAAATGGGAGGTGAAACTGAAGTGCTGTTGAAGCACGTGATAGTAAATTTTCCTAAAAGACTGATTAACTGCAAAACCTGAAATACTTTTGGCATTTCAAGTAAGTTTTAAATTATTTTGTGTCTTCCAGAGTCATAACTAGGTAATTTTGCAGAGTCATTTTCCTAAAGTTTCTGTGAGCTTTTGGCAAAGACTTCTAAAGGTAGTAATGAATCTCTAATACCATCCTGTTCCCTGGACACTCTGAACTTGGATTTTCCTTTTTTATCCATCTCTGTGAACAAAATTATTCATGTTAATTTGAAACAAAATAGAAGTCGATATGTGCAATGCTGACACAGCTCTTGAAGGTTCCTGCTGTGTGTGAAGTGATAGTGACCTCTGTTATTGTGCAGCAGAATGACCTACCTTGACTTTCATAGTTGAGTATTTTCTTTCCAGTAGATGGATTGTAGAGTTTACATTCTGCTTGCACTGTATTATGTGATATGATCTTAGAAATGCTGCATTACGACTTTGCTTAACCACACTATAGCAGGGTTACTTTCTTACTTGTTGACATGTGATGCATATCCTTAATTCTTTCTTCTTTAGAACATTTAGCATGGAATGGGTAAAGCCTCTGGAGTCCAAAATAAGAAGGTTTGGTGCTGACTGAGCTATTAATTCAGTGGTGATTTTTACAGTGCTTACAAAAGAGATTACAGAAGAGATTTCTTACACTGAAGGAAAATAATTACTGCTGTTCCAGTCTTGTTCTCTGAACTTAGCCATCCCTGAGGAGCTTTTCAGGGTGATCAGGCAATGATTTGGACTTTTCAGGCCTATTCATGCCAGTAGCAGCAATATGCTATCAGGTGGAAATTATATGTCCTCTGCTACCCTGTTATGGGCACAGAAGGTGACAAGTCACTCAAGGCTGAAGAATCTTGAGGTTGTTACCTGGATAAGGTGGCACGACTTGTGGATTAATCACAGCAAATTGGGGTGAGTTCTAGGAAGGTCCTAGAGGCACTCACTGACAGCAGTCTTGTGTCAGGTGCTCCAGGTGCCCTGAGGCAGTCTGGCAGTGTCTGCATTTTGAGTAAACAGGTAGAACAAACCTGGGAGCAGGTCTGGCAATGGACCTGTTGTAGTTCTCTGCCCAGGGCACTCAGAATTCTTGGTAGTGCCTCGCTGTGGGATGGAGGATGGGAAATGGCTCAATGAGTAGAAGAGGGCAAACTGAGATGAAACAGGTCAGTACTTTACAAATAAACCAGGAGCTGCCATTTTATGCTTTAGGATGTCTCCAGAATGAATAACAAGACATCCTTGCTGAGCTACACAATTGGAGTCTGTAGCTCCTCAAACCTCTGTATAATACATGTACATATATATTGTACAGAGCACACAGAGCTATTCCCCATCTTTGCTGTCAGATGATCTTCACAGCTGTGGATTCTGCTTTTGTAAGGCAGCCACAGGAATATCTTGTCTGAGTCCTTGCCTGCCTGCATAACACTGCTTCCTGGTGTGCTGGATTTGCTTTATACAGGGCTACTGGACGATCTCAGAAACAAGAAATAGGTTTTTGTTTGCCTAGAGTTTTTCTATTGAACTGAAAATATCCTTTACCTTCTGAAGCAAGTGGGAGCAGCCTAAGAAGTCAGCAGGCAGTAGGAGGCAAAATGCCCCATGTTGCTCAGTTGACAGACTCGTGTGCACGTGGCAGTCATGGCTTGTTCTACACAGAGGAGTGTTCTGCAGGGAATGGCAGGAACTCTGAGTCTGGCAGAGAGCACAGCCAGTTGTGGACACAGACTCAAAGAATCCAAGGTGATGTTTGGAACAGCCACTGCCTCATAGAGGCAGGCTGTTATGTCAGGAAGAAGAAAATTCTCCTTCCTCGCAGTTCTTATCATCTCCCTGTGGCTGCAGGGCCAGGCAAGGCATCCATGTCTCCTGAAGTTATGAGGGAAATCTCCCAAACTTGTTCTGGGAAACATTTCAGTCTCACAATTAAGGCTTTCAAAGCCAAGAGCAATAAAAATTTCCTATTTTCAAAGCTCTTAATTTTTCTTTTAATAAGCCAAAAGGGAGGTTAATGTTCTGGTAACCTTCTTGGGCTTCCTTCGAGGCTCAGTTTTGGAGGTTTTCAGACAGATTACAGTGACGTGGTTTGTGGGCAGCTGAGGAAGATTAAAAGGACTTAGTCATCCTCCTGGGGATGAGTCTGCCTCAGTCTCCTTGTGCAGAGATCAGTTACACCCCTTGAGGTATCTTCAGGCAAGAGAAACATGTTATTGTGCACAGTGCCCTGAATTCCTGCAGTGAGCCCCCTAGCAAGATCTGCCTCACACGTGGGCAGGGTAGTTGTCAACGTATCGTGTTTTGCTGGGAGAGATAAAACTGAGCATTTCACAATCCAGAGGGAAGACTGATACTTTTGATGTTTATAAATAATATGTAGTGTTCAGGCTTGCATCCTTTTTAAAAAAACCTTTTTTTAAAATGTAGGAGCTTCATACCAGTACCCTTTGTGGGTCTGTGCTCAGTGAGCTGGAGAGAGACGTCTTGAAAATGTTTGTATTTATAACAATCTGTGTATCAGAGTAACTGTAGCTAATGCTATTGCACAGCTCCATTTCTGTTTGTCAATTCTATGTTCATATCCTTTCTGAGAGTGGTTCATTATTACATCCTTTTACAGTACTCTCCAAGAGAAATGCAAAATGCAAATGATGTGGATGATAGGCAGAAGGAATATTTCTGGAACTCACTCACTGGTAAGGAATTGTAACAACACAAGTAACATGACCCACATTAAGGTGGTAGAAAATTGAGGAATGGAAGGACTTGAAATATGCTTTTTGAATGAGGAGCAGTTACTTGGTATAAACCTCTGCCACCAGCCTTCAAAGACCACGGAAAATCACAGCTTTCCTCCAATATTTGCTAATTGTCCTGAGTTTTGCCAATTACTGATTACAATAACAGTCCACTCAGGATTTAGATTTCTTCTTTAGTTGGGTGCAGACAGTCTGAGTTTCAGTTTGGCTGTAGGATACATTTATGAACAGAGTATGTGGTCTGGGCTTCATGGTTTCCCTTACAGCATCCCTGGAAACAATGATGTAAATTCCCAATTCTTGTGGGGAGCAGAGAGAGCTCTTGGTGGTCTGAAATGGCTGGAAATGCTTGATATTCTTGGTTCTAGAAGCTGACACATGTAGTGTCATTAAGTAACATAAATACATGATCCTTGTGTTTATTAGCTCGATCTTCCAGTATAACATCTTTGTGTTCACAAACCAAGGAGGTTGTTCAGAGAAGAGGGATTGAAGATGGGAAGCCCAGTGACCAACTGTGAAGTCTCTTTTAGGTGTAGGAAATGAAATCTTCCCTGGCTTATGTAGGTAGCAGACAGTTTTTAATCTATTAGTGAAAGATAAAACAAGATCCAGCCACTTCAAGGTGAAACTAGAAATATCCAGACTGAAAAAGAAAGGAAAACAATTGTTTACAAATTGTAAAGAATGAGGGTAATTATTTACTGAAACATTTTATCAGAGTTTTTTGGGTAAAGTCTTCATTATGCTTAAACCAGGATTTGGTATTTTCTAAAAAGAAAGTTTTCCTCAAAGAAAGTCTCAATTTCGTTACCTCTTCACAGAAGCCTGGTAGGTTGGTTTATTCAGGAAATCAGAATAAGATCCCAAAAGCACTGTTATGGTTATTGGATTTTTGAATGCATGCCACGTGCCAAAGAGAAGCAAATGGTTGGTCGCTGGATTTCTGTCAGCTCTTGTCAGATTTCAATATATGATCTTTTGTGATGCATTCATTGCATTTGGCTGGAGTTCGACTTGCTCTTCAACTGCCTCATCCTCTCTGATGAATTATACATTAACATTTCTCTTTACATTTGCAACTGATACATACTAAATTTTAAAGGAAATAACATTTACTATTATAACAGCTGTAAATAAATTACAGACAGCCTCATACCCTGACCTTTGTGGTTATGTCGCCACGTGCTCAGATGTCTTTGTTAATGGATTCACCTTCCTGTTTCCATTCTGTGTCTCCAGTGAATGCCAGATGGAAAAATCTCATCCTCAGTGTAGAGCACAATTGCAAACAATGTCTCTGTTGCATCCCCTGTCCCTTACCATAACCAGAGCTGATACTGCAACAAGCTTTTGTTGTTAGGACTTTGATTCTGTGTGGGGTGGTTTAACCCAGACCCCGCCGTGTGCTGGGCTGATCCCCCAGCAGGGGCTGCAGGGCAGGGGGGGGATTCTGCCCCTGTGCCCCCTCAGCTGAGACCCCACCTGCAGAGCTGCCTCCAGCCCTGGGGTCCCAGCACAGGAAGGAGCTGGAGCTGCTGGAGCAAGTCCAGAGGAGGCCAGGGAGATGCTCTGAGGCTGGAGCCCCTCTACTCTGGAGCAAGGCTGGGAGAACTGGGGATGTCCAGCCTGGAGAAGAGAAGGATCCAGGGAGAACTCAGAGCCCTTTCCAGTGCCTAAATGGGCTCCAGGAAAGTTGGAGAGGGACTGGGGACAAAGGATGGAGCGACAGGACAAGGATTCTTCTTCTGCCAGAGGGCAGGGTTAGATGGGATATTGGGAAGAGATTCTTCCCTGTGAGGGTGGAGAGGCCCTGGCCCAGGTTTCCCAGAGAAGCTGTGGCTGTCTCATTCCTGGAAGTGTCCAAGGCCAGTTTGGACAGGGCTTGGAGCAGCCTGGGATAGTGGAAAGTGTCCCTGCCATGCAGGGGTTGGAACAAGATGGGCTTTAATGTTCCTTCCCACCCAAACTATGCTGTGATTCTGAGATTTATCCCAAATTTTTTAGTTTTCTACATCATCGTCTTCAACATTCCGTCTTCTGCTTTAGTCTATGACAGTCTTTCTGTACTAATGGACCCATATGAGGAAGTGGTGCTAACAGAGGTGATCCTCTGCTTTGCATCATTGTTAAGCTGCAATATATCCATTTATGTTGACAATGTAGTTATGGCAATCTCAATAAATAAACTGCAGACAAAATATTTACGGCTTTCTGACATTAGTGTGCTGTTGAAGGTTTCATGAGATGTTTTGAGAAGTCTCTTCCAGTGGAAGTCTCTAAGAACGGGCTGGATTTTGTTCTCTCAGGAACAAAATAAGTAGTGTTGACCCTGTCTGGGGCAAAGGAATGGAAATAGTCTTTGAAGAGGTCCATTCTGTGTGTCTCTGATAGAGCTTTTATTCCCTGTTTTCTTGTCTCTACCATCAGAGGGGAAAAATAAAAGCTAAACTTCTTTCTTAGATGTAAATTAAATTTTCATTGTAGCAAGAGCACACCTGAGCTCCAAGGTTTTAAATCTAACACAGGCTCAGAGCAGGTCTGGTTGAGGCAGGCTGCTCAGAGCATATTCCGTTCCATTCCATTCCAGTATATCTCCAGGGTAAGAGATCCAGCAACTTCTCCAGGCTTCCATCCAGTGTTTGTCTGCTATCATGATCAAAGACATTTTCCTCTCACACCAAGAAGGAATTTCTCATACTGACTTAAGTCTGCTGGCTTCTCTCTTCCCTCTGGGTACCTCTCTGAAGAGCAGCTCTGCCTTCCCTGCACACCTGGAGGAAGGTTCCTCCTTTGCATTCTCTTCTCTCATGCATCCTGTGCTCCAGCCCTTGATCACAACCCTGGTGTTGGTGTCTCTTCACAGGGTTTGTTTATGTAGGTCAGTGCCTTTCTGTACTGGGGATCCCAGAACTGGGCAGAGTGCTTCAGCTGGGGACTTAAAAATAGTGACGAGAGGACAAGTCCCTTCCCTGAGCCCACTGGTGCAGCTGAGGGGCTGCTGGCTGTGCTGCTGAATCCTCTGCAGCTCCCTGTCCACCACATCTGTGTTCTCCAGAGCTGTTCTGGTCAGCCAAGCCTGAGCTTGTATCATTGCAAGGAACGACTGCTCCAGGGCTGGGACTTGGCAGAACTTCCTCAGTGCCCATTGCCCATTTCCAGCCTGGCTAAGTCTTTGGAATATCAGCCTCCAGCATTTCAGCTGCTCCAGGCAATTTACTATCAGGCAAAGACTTGCTGAGAATGCAGTGCCCTCCTATAACCCATGGAGTATTTTGAAGGAGGTGATCAGGTTAGTCAGGAAAAATTTGCCTTTGGTAAGTCCTTGTTGACTGGTGCCAGTCACCTCTTTCATGTGTTGGAAGTAGCTGCCAGGAGGATTTTCTCCATAACTTTCTTGGGACAGCAGTGCAGTCACCTGGCTTACGGTTAGCTGTGTTCCCAAAGTTCATGTCAGGCCAGATTTTTTAAATCACTAGGTTCTTTTTGGGTTATAAACAGCACTTTGGTCTCTTAGGAACCTGCAGCGATAAGCTGAATGAGTCCATTGCCATAATCTGAAAGGAATGGCAGCCTATGGAAAGGCCCAGGAAAGGAACTATGGAGCCTATGGAGGGGCTCAGTAAAATCCTTCAGCATTTGCCTGCTTCTCTTCATTTGTAGAGCTGCATGTCTTGAAGTTCACTCTGACGTGTGTCTGTTCGAATTTTGTCTGAGAGCAGAGATTGTCTGCACCCAGCATGGGAAAACATTTTAAATCCTTAAACCTCCATGAACCTAAAGACTATCCAAAGCTCTGTCTGTCCATCTGTTTGAGTTTGATGCTGTTCCCTGGTGTAACAGTGTGGAAACATCTCAGGTAACAACAGCTCTCAGGCAATATTTCCCAGTAGTGACAGCTGGTTTGGACCTGTTGTAGCTTATGGTTTTCTTCCAGTTTCAGACAAAAATAGATACTTTTTATACCTCTTAGTTTATGTTGGTTCACCAGGCTGGTTTGTTGATGGCTTTAGGTTTTTTAATTTCATTTTGGCTTTGAGCTTTAAATGAAGGATAGAGCTCATTGACGTTCCTGGATGTTGAAAGAAATCTGAGCATATCATTACAGGCTTTTGAGTTCAGTGCAACAATTACCTTCCATAATACCTGCTTATTCATAGCTGAGTGTGAGGAAAATTAACATTTACACAGTTATAAATCTATTCTGTAAATATAAGAAGGCTTCTGAGCAGCTGAGAGTAAGAAAGAAGAACCTTGAAACAACTGCAGAGGATTTGGTTTTAGCAAGTACTGCCCAAAATGTTGAAATTCCTATCAAGAGAAGCACTGAAACATATTAAAATGCTTTGAGAAAGGAGCCAGAGAGAGAAGATAAGCACTGCAACAGCACAAGTAGTCACTGCCTGCAATAATAGCATAGCTAATGCATTCCTCACAGCCTAGAGAGTGAATCTCACCACAAGAAAGTTACAGTTTTGTCCCTGACTCAGTTTTGGCGTTAGTAGGGAGGAGCTGGGCAAGCCCATGGCCAGGGCTGGCAGAGCCTCACATCTTGGAAAGGGCTTTACTTCATCCTCTTCCAGTGTGCCAGTCAGCTTTCACATAAAGCACAGGTTGTGACTTTGGGGTGATGCATCTGCCCTGTTGTTTCATCAAAATGTAGGAAGGCTGTCTCAGACTTGGGAATAGCTGATGGATATTCCCTGTTCACCGTCTTAGCTTGTGATCTGCATTTTAGCTGCCTGCAGTGAGCAAACCCCTCAGCATCTCATCCTCACCTCTGTAAGTGTCCAAGGCCAGGCTGGACAGAGCTTGGAGCAGCCTGGGCTAGTGAAAGGTGTCCTTGCTCATGGCAGAAGGTGCAACAAGATGAGCTTTAAGGTCCCTCCCATCCTGAACCAGTCTCAGATTCTGTGAAGAGCCAGTGGGAGGAAGAAGGCAGACAAAAAGATTTCCTTGCTGTGTGTCTCTGTCATTGCACAAACCTTGAGAAAACTACACAGCTAAAATGTTAATGGTTCAGTCACAGTGATGGGCTCCAAACAAGAGCACAGAGCTGGACAGACCCTGAATGTTCTGGATACACAGGGATAATCTTCCAGAGCTTCAGCTGCAGGGGACTGTTGCTCAATGTTTGGTCACTCATACCTCCCATCTATAGTTTAACATACTTTTGTTTTTAAACCTTGTAACCAGGTGTCCACCAGCAGTGGCTGAGAGAGTATCTGCTCCAAAGGAAGCTCCCACTGTGCCTTGGAGAGAACAAGGTTTAAACAAAATCTTGGGGTGTATTTGGTTTAGATTTCAGCAAAAATCTTGGGGTGTAGTTGGTTTAGATTTCAGCGTAGCAACAGTTAAAGAAGGACCTACCGCAGACTCAGAGGTAAATAAAGAAACACTTGGACGTGAAAAAAAACTTCAAAAATGGAAATAAATTTATTCTAGAGAGAGAGAAAAATTCCACCTTCAAGTATGCCTTTTCTTCTCTGTTCCTTTCTTTTCCCCCCTTGCAATTTTTCATGAGCTATTTAACTTAACCTGCAATCCAAGAACCATTTAAGCCTTGGCTCTGCGTGTGCAAGTTCTAAATTGCATAGAGCAGGCTACTATTGACCCCTGAGTGGAAATGATTCATTTTACTTCTTTAGCTGTTTAATTTTACTTTACACTGCTTCAACTTAATTTATTAAGGACTTCAAGCAAAGCTGAGTGTGTTCCTGGTGAGGTCAAAATTTAAATCAATTAGTTTATGAAGGGGTTTGCACAGGTATTACTGAGTTTTTTTAAAGTATATGTGCTCAGGCCCAGAGCTGATGCTCAGGGCAGTAATCTCACCTATTTGAATGATTGCTGGGTGCTCTGGCACAGGGAGAGGCAACTCTAATGCACAGCTTTGGGAGTCAAATTAGAACCCTGATGAGCAGCACAGGACAAACTCCATTTGTGCTGTCTAGACAGGCTACCGTGTGAGTCTGAGCACAAGAAATGAGAGGAAAAAAAAGTCTTGTGAAATAGTTTTATTTTGAAAATGATAGCTTGAGTCATGCCAGCAGTGTGGAAGGGTGTACTGAAAGGGAAGCAAAGGTGACTGATGAGATCTGCTTTTGAAAGCAAAGATTCCAGCTTGTAAAGATCCTCAGATGCAAATCTCATTAACCTTAAATAAAGAAACCACTCCAACAGATGAAACAGAATGATGTAGCTCAGAGAAGGGTGCCAGTCCCTATCACTGGAGGTGTCAGGATTGAATCCAGAATTTCTTTTGTCAGGCACTGTTAATAAAATAAGGAGATCATGTTGATGGAGAGGTAAGTACAGGATCTAGAGCTGACAAATACATTCCAATTGGCAGTCCTCTTAGTCTGTGATTTTTAGCATTCCTGTATGCACCAGGAATGAGAAAGACAAATCCCTTTGGATTCACACAGGACCATCTGGAGTTGTGCCAGCAGATGAAATTAGAATCATAGAATTACAGAACCGTTTGGAAAAGACCTTCAAGATCATCAAATCCAGCCACCCATCCAGTACTGCCACATTCTCCTCTAATCCATATCCCCAGTGCCAGGCACCTTTTGAACACTTCCAGGGATGGTGACTCTGTCACTGCCCTGAGCAGCCTGTGCCCATGCTTACAACCCTTTTCATTAGGAAATGTTTCCTAATATCCAACCTAAACCTCCCCTGCTGCAATTTGAGCCGTTTCCTCTCATCCTGTGTCACCATCCTGGATAACAAAGTAGATGGTATTTTGTAGCTGTTTATTATGAACTCTACCTGGGATTAGTGTTTTCAGCAGCTGGATTTGGCAGCTTGGGCGATCTCCCAGTGAAAAATTCAAGATAAGGCAGGCTCTGGGTGTCTGGTATTGGTGGATGAAGAATGTGGGGACCAGCATGTCTCTCCAGCTGTTTATGTCTCTCCAGCTGTTTCTGCTCCTGAGCTCTATTAACCCTTCTTTCCCTCCTGAATATTTTCTTGAGGACCCAGCTCTCCTTGCCACAAAGTTCCTGTGGCCAAATCCTTGGTCCTGGGAAGGCTGAGCGTTGTTCCCCATGCAGGTGGCACCAAAATGTCAGCACTTGCAGCATTGTCATCTCCATGTGGGGGTTTGTGCTGGCCTCAGTTCTGCTGTTCTGATTCAGTAAAACAAACACCCTGAAACTCTCAGCTGCACAATGTTTTGATGAACTGGACATGGCCTTTTCTATTCCAGGCTGTCATTCCATGTTTTACATTTCTCTCTTTAAAAATGTGGTCTGTGTATTTAGAAAGTGAAGTTGTTTGATTGCTTAAGTTATTAGTGAGTGCAAAGCTCTTGTTCCTTGGCCGGTACCAACCATTACAAATGAAAAATCATCATTACAGCATTCCATAGAGATTGCTGGAGTTGAATATGATGTGACTGGCAAGTACATCTTCCTTGTTTAAATATTCAGGTGGTTCATATTTGCTTTCTGGCACCAGTTGTTTCAAAGCTGTAAGGTTTTTTGACTGAAAGAAAAGTGGTTGTTAAATTCAATGGCAGCTTTTAAGAATTTTGAGAGCCAAAGCATTATTTATTAAAAAAAAAAAAAGGTATGGAAAATGATCTTAATAAGTCTAAAGCAGGTGGGCTGCATTTGAGCTCTGCTGGAACAGTTCTTTGTTTGGTCTTGGTTGCAGTTAGTTGTGAGCAAAATGTTACCATACAGCTAACACCAGCCTGCCTAGCTGTGTGGGAATGTGTTTGGCAAGCAAACTTCTTACTTTGGGATGAGGTTGGAGCTCCAACTGATGAAGGTGACAGATTTATTTTTAACCCATTATAATCTGGTTGATTATTTCAATCAGTACATCTTATTTAGTTAATGAGATTACTGCTAAGAATAAGCAGAGGCCATAGAAAACAGATGATATTTGACATTAGTCTCATTTTCTTTTGGAGAGGTATGGATCTGGGTCCAGGCAGGAAAGTACTAAAAGATCAGTGTTATTCCATAACCCATCACAGTATTTATTGGCATATCTGAAGTTTCCTTGATAAAGTGTCCATGAAACATGCTGGATACAGAAGGCATCTTGTTTATCCAGAGGAATCCAGAGGGTTTGTTAAACTGGCACAGGCAAATGTGCCTTTTAAGGTGAAGAAGTCTGTGGTTTGTACATCTGAGAAAAACACCCATGTCCTAGTTACTGACTGGGAGATTGTCTCCTTAAAAGCTGTAGTTTGAGGAAAAGAACAAGTCATGGAAAGTGTGGTGAGTAACAGGCTAAATGAGGCCATTGTGTGATGCTGTGGTGAGAGGGGTGAGTTGGTGGGAATGGGAACTGCCAGTCAGCATGGTTTCCTGGAAAATCTGCTTCTCCAGATAAACATAATCTTGTTTCATGTTTAAGTTTACTTGAGTGGTGTCTATAAATATGAGCAAGAAGCAAAGATTTCTTATACCAGAGGGCTTTTTATTTTGTAGGCAAAGATTTAATGAGATTTACTGCCTGGAAGACAAGAAACAAGTCTGATCAAACTAGGGAGAAAAAAAGAAGTTTCTCTCACCACTTGAAGCCTTTCTGTGAGCTCTCAATGAGATATGCTGATGTGTCCACACACCTTTGTGTAGCCTCAGAAGAAAGGAGTAAAAATGCTGTGGTCTGTCCTCTGCAGGAGGGTCATGGTGGCTTTGGCTTGCAGTGACTCTTCCCTCTTTAAAAATCACCCGATGCTGCAGCTCCGAGGTGGGGTTTGTTGCAGGGATGGTGTGATCCCTCAGCTCTATAAATAGCTGCCATGTGGGGGACTTTTCTTTCTGTGGAGCTGGCAAGATGGAGACAGGAGCTGTGGCTCTGAGGTGCCAGCTCTGCCATCAGCTCCAGCCTTGGGCTCCTGTTGGGCACTGGGCATTCCTGGGGCCTTAGGCAGATGGTTCAGCCCTTCAAGCCATGGGGGAGGCGGGTGCTCACTGGCCTGGGGCTCAGTCCTGCTGAGGTAGATGATCATTTACCTTTCAAGTTCCTGACAGCATTTGGAATAAGCTGAGTTTGCACAGTGATCACGTTTGCAGAATCTGCTTATTTGTAGAAGTGTGCGTGGGGTTTATGTGAAAAATGACGTTGAGTTTAATTTTGTAAATTATACATCTTGAACTGCCATGTTACATAGACCTGTGTAGGTACCATTGTGATTAGAAGGTGCAGTGAATGGGTGTTCTTAATGTGACTGGACAATGTGTTCTGGACATGCAAGGAAACAATCCTGAAGTGCAGCAAATGTCAATCTCAGGATGCAAGTTTTTATGTGTGTGTCTGTGTGTCTGTCTGTGTGTGTGTGTGTATGTGTCTGTGTCTGTGTGTCTGTGTGTCTGTGTCTGTCTGTGTGTGTCTGTGTCTGTGTGTTTGTGTGTCTGTGTCTGTCTGTCTGTGTGTGTGTCTGTGTGTGTGTCTGTGTCTGTCTGTGTGTGTGTGTGTATGTGCCTGTGTGTGTGTCTGTCTATGTGTCTGTGTCTGTCTGTCTGTCTGTGTCTGTGTGATACTCAGGCTGCATTGGTTTGGTCAGAGCACAGTGCTCGTAATGCCAAGGTCGCGGGTTCGATCCCCGGCGGGCCAGTCACTTACGAGTTGGACTCAATGATCCCCATGCGTTCTTTCAGATTCAAATACTCTGTGGTTCTGTGATTTTCCCTTTTCACTGTTGATCTGTTAAGAGCAGATCCTTCTTCTTGGCAGAAGAATATGCTTTTATTTATAGCCTTGCCTTTTTTGTCCTTTTCGTTTTGTTTATCCCCTATTTTCTCTCCCCAGTTACCCAGTGGGAGACTCTTCCATGCAGCAGCAGTTATCTCGGATGCTATGTACATCTTCGGTGGCACAGTGGACAATAACATCAGAAGTGGAGAGATGTACAGGTTCCAGGTAATTTGCTGATAAACATACTCCCACACGAATTCCACATGAGTCCTGGCTCTGGCTTGCTGTGGAGTGTCTGGTTTAGCTCAGCATGAGCTGCATGGCTTTTGTTCCATGGCCTTCTTACAGGCAGACTCTGTATTTCAGATTCAACTTTCAAAGGTCAATGCGTGTCTTTAAAATCTTTTGAGAAATGTTATTTGGACAGATATTTTGGTAAGGTCAAGCCCTCTAGTGCCTTCTGAAGTCCTACAGAGATCATGATAACTTTGACAAATCATTGGAAAGTGTAGCAGATGGGATTTGCCATGTTGTTTCATTAAAATTGGCTGTTCCTCTTCATGTGCTGTCCTGTTCAGGACTCTGGGGCAGTGTGCTGTATATTGAGGTTTTATCTCCATGCAGCTGTCCCACTCCCATCCCACAGAACTACGGGAATTGAAAATTTTAAATTCGGGATACTCACACCAGATTAAATCCCACGTACACTCACATTTATTTTTCTTGCATGGCACCCTCAGACAAGTCCTGAGAGCAGATGAGAGTCCCAGGCTCCAAATCCTCATATCTGGAAGCTGTGATGAGACACAATTTTTCCATGTTATGCTGTGTTACCTGTCCTTACCCTCACCATGGAGGGAGCCCTTGCATCTATTTGGTTTGCTTCTTACATTCTACTTTATACACTACACTGAGACTGAGTTAATAAGAAAATCCAGTGACAGTAGATGTGATCTCGGTGCTTTTGGTTATAGAATCATAGAATCAGGAATATCCTGAGCTGGAAGGAACTTACAAGGATCACTAAGTGTAACCCTGGCCCTGACAGACACCCCAACAATCCCACCCTGGGCATCCCTGGCAGCACTGTCCAAACACTCCTGGAGCTCTGGCAGCCTCAGGGCTGTGCCCATTCCCTGGGGAGCCTGGGCAGTGCCCAGCACCCTCTGGGGGAAGAACCTTTCCCTGATCTCCAGCCTGACCCTGCCCTGGCCCAGCTCCAGCCCTTCCCTGGGTTCTGTCTTTGCTCACAGCAGTCAGAGATCAAAGCTGTCCCTCTACTGCCCCTTGTGAGGAAGCTGCAGACCCTGAGGAGATCTGACCTCAGGCTCCTCTGCTCCAGAGTTATTTGAGATTTGAAGTTTGTATAGCCACTGAAATTAATTCAGTCTTCTGTGGGGTTTTATTCTTTTAGTTTTCTTGTTACCCTAAATGCACTCTCCATGAAGACTATGGAAGGCTGTGGGAAAACAGGCAGTTCAGTGACTTGGAGTTTGTTTTGGGAGAGGTGAGTCGAATTTATTGGAGAAGTGCCAATGGGGGTGTTACTGTGTGTGTGGTGTGTTTGCTGGGAAAAAGCAAATTTTGCAATGGTTGTGCCAGAAATCCTGGGAATGAGTCACTGGTGAACAGTCTGCTTGGTTTAGTAAGTTTCACTAATCCAGATAAGTTTTTAAAGCTGCAAAGGAGAAGAAACTTTAAACTGAGAAGATCTGTAGGTCACTGACTTAACCTGAATTTATCAAATCATGTTACATAGAACTGCAATATGAAAATATACCAACAACCTCTCTACTCCCAGGTCCCAGCCACCTCCTGGGAAGGCATGTCAGAGTTTTGGAAACCCGTTATCATTTCAAGAGACATTTTTAATTACTGAAATAAAAGAGAATGAGAAAAAGCTGTACAGGGGAATGATTCTCTAGGAATGAAAAGAGTTTAAAAATTTAACAGAAAACAGGTTTTCTGAAGGTAAACATGAAAAATTTGAGTTTAACTGCATTCCTTTTGCAAAAAGAAAACGTTAGAAAAAGCTTTGCAAAGCTCAGAATAAGGTCTTCAGCAGCAGGTGAAATAAATTATGACAAACAATAGCAAATACCATACTGTTATTTTGAAAAGGGAAAATTAAACAGAAAATTAGATGCAAGAATAAAAAGCAATATATGTAACAGGGCAGCTTTGACTCAGTGAATGTGACACAGGCTCTTTCCCAAATGGTGTTTGCCATTAGCCTTTGGGGAAATAGGTGTTGAATTTCATCTGTATGTGCAGAGCAGATGTAAGGCTGCCTTTGACTCTAACTTGAAATGTATTGTAACCTGGGATTCAGCCCAGGTTTCTGTGACTTCTGCCATCTGCCACAACCCTGTGATTTGGGGATAAAGTTGAATGTGCTTCCCACCCTTGCCTTTGGCAGAAGGAGGAGCGTGTCCGAGGGCACACTGCGATTGTCACCGCTCGCTGCAAGTGGCTCAAAAAGAAAATCATGCAGGCCAGGGAGAGGGTGAAACAGGTGAGTATTTTGGAAAAGTAGCCTTGTAGCAAGGTAAGGCTTATTCTGCCCAGATGTGGAATTAAGGTTGTCAGGAGAAAAGTAGTATCTGCTGAGACAGCTGGAGGATGGGAGCAGTGTCTGGTGCTGAGGTGCTCTTGAGCAAGTAAAATAAAGAGGATCATTAGTATTAAGGAAGGCTACTGAATGTGTATTAGGAGTGTAACATGGAAGAGCTGGAGTTAATCCAGTTATCTGGATTTGACAGTGTGGTTCTTGGAAGCTCTCATAGCTGTCTGAGGTCTGATCTTGTGGAATGCCCCAGAGAGGTGTGTGTACCCTTCCCAGTGGGGGAGGGAAGAGCTGTGTCATAGGGATGGCCCACAAGATCAGACAGATTAGAGGGAAGGAAGGCAGTGCTAAGGGTTTCAGCTGCCTCTGTTCCCTTAACCTTTGTATTTTTTTACTTTTTCCAGAGATGAAAGTCTGGTGCCTCTGATCATTGTCTATTAACTTTAGCTACTTCCAGCTTTTCAGCAGCAAACATTTAATGGCTTTTGGGGAGGTGGTAGCACACAAATTGCAGTAAGATGTGGATGCCTCTCTGCCCCCCATTTAATTGCTTTGCCCCTGGAAAGGCTGTGGGCAAGGGCTGTCAAAGTGAAATGTGAAGTAACTTTTCACTTTGAAGTAAAGAGTGCTTTAAAATACTTCTGTGCAGCACTTTGAGCTCTGCCTTTACAATGCAGGGTTTGTGGAATCTGCTCTTAGCTGTCCCTCCTTCACAGAGTGGGGCTGTTCCTGCTATGGGCAGAAATGTGAGTTTAGTGCAGTTCATTCCCTCCTTGCTCTGACTTCCTGCTTCTGGCCTGTATCCAGGAGCCTACTTGTGTTCTGATCCATGTGTGTCCCAGGATATGGAACAGTAAGCCTAAGACATGTGAATTCCTTGTTAGCTTGAAGATAATCCTGAAGTTAAAGAGGTCCTGGGACTTAAAGAATGTGGAGTAAGGAGAAGGATCCTCTGGTTTGGTGGTAACTTGTGTGAACTGGCACAGCCTTGTGCCATGTTTGGGTGGTTTTTCTGTTTCATTAGAAATCAAAGCAAGACCTTGAAGAGGAGGGACACTCCACATGCCAGAAGGATGGGATTGGTGGGAATGTCAAACTGTGCCGACTGCAGCCCCTGCTGGAAGTGCCCATCCGAGAGGCTGAGGCCCAGCCCTTTGAGGTGCTCATGCAGTTCCTGTACACAGATAAGATCAAGTACCCCCGCAAAGGTAGGAGCAGGGTGAAGTAACACTGGCACGAGGGAAGGGAGGGGGCAAGCATGTTTGAAACAGCAGGATCCAGCATTTGCAGGCAATCAGTCCTGTTCTGAGCTCTTCATTGCTAACCTGAGAATAAACAAAAAGCAGACTTTCAGCAGAGCATACTAACCATCCTTTTTTTTTTTTCTTAATTCTTTTCATATATCAAGGAAGAACAGGTTCTTGATCATTCCAAAAGGTGTAAAAAACCGCAAACAAACAAAAATATTGTGGTATTTTGAACATCACAGCATTCTGCTTGGAAGGACCATGTAACTTATCCTAGCTTAGCTTATTTCCTTTTTCTGGTACTGTTTTGATCCATTTTAAATTGAGCCCACACAGAAAGGTGTGCAAGCCAGTATTTATCACCTGTTAAAAATCCAATCTGAAGGAATGCCTCAAGAAAGGAAAAACCCGTTTGATGCATTCATTGAAGTTCTCTGAGTTTAAAACACTTGTGGTTGGGGAAGTAATAGCCAGAGAGCTCTCAGCTCCCACACAGGGAATCCAGCTCCTGGCTGTGTGATGGGTGAGGGCTGTGGGGTGATGGGAGTGAGGAACTCCAGCTGCTGGGGCTGGGGAAGCTGCAGCTGTGGGGCACAGTGAGGTACAGCTGTCCTAGCCGAACTTTGCTTCAGCCTCACTCCAGGATCTTCCCTTTCTGCAAGGTAATTCTCAGAAAAAAAAGTGATATGTGTCTCCATTTGTGCCAAGTCTTCCCCTGTGAGGAGGCCTGTCTGAGAATGATTCCACAGAATGGGGATGAGGGAACTGCTCCCTGGATTCTGCTGATGTTTCCAGATCGGCTCCCAGTGGGATCTGATCCTCAGTAGCCTCACCTGGGCACAGGCTCTGGCCAAGGGAAGGCTTGCACCTCTGAGCTCTTCCCATTGTTACAGCTTCCCAGGCAGCCTGCCCCTCTTCCCCCAGCCCCTGAAAGGTTCTCCCTGATGCTCCCCCTTCTGCTGGGATCCTCCATGGGCCCTGCCCATTTGTATTCCTGGTTGCTCCTCTCAGTTCAGAGAGCAGCACCCTGGGGAGCCATCCAGAGGCTGAGCTAATGGAATTGGGCATGCTCATCAAATGGGATTTTCCAATTAGACACAGGGAAGGCACGTGACATGCAAAAGGGCTTTTCTCTATTAAAAAGTAGTTAGAGCAGATGGGCAGAGATCTCCTGTGAGGAAAGCAAAGGCCATGGGGGATTACTCCTTGAGTTGGTGTCCCAGTAGCCCCATTGCAGTGGCCTACAAGGGTCTCCTCTGCCCCTCTCTCACTTCAGCCCTCAGAGACCTGCTCTGGGTCTGTGCAGGCTGAAGCACAGAGTGAAAGCACAGAGTGCCTTCATTAAGGGTCTGTCAGAATCAGGGAGCTGATTGTTAATACTGTGTAAAACCCAAGGACTCTGGCAGGGCTGTTGGCAGCTGGGCACTGTAAGAAATTGGGCTGCAAGCTCCAGGGCTTGTCAGGGATTTTAGAGACTTCGCTTTCTTTGGAGGGTTTCAAAGAATTGTGATCCAGATTATCACAAAATCTTTGTCTAAAAATACTTTGGGGTAGCTTTTGCATAATTCAAATTTGAACCTCCTTTTCTAGTTCTGATTCAGATTTTACCTAACCAGGAATGGAATTTTTTTCTCCATACAAATACTCCAGTCACTGCCTGTTCTACTATTCTGATTGTTCTGCACATTTAGAAAGGTTCTTCTCTTTGTTCTGTGGACTCTTCTGCAGTTGTCCCTCTTGCAATTTCAGGTCATGTGCAGGATGTGTTACTCATTATGGATGTGTACAAACTGGCCTTAAACTTCAAGCTCTCACGGCTGGAACAGCTCTGCCTTCAGTATATTGAAGCATCTGTAGATCTACAGAATGTGCTCATTGTGTGTGAGAATGCTAACAAGCTTCAGCTGGATCAGCTAAAGGTAATTGCATTCTGCATACAAAGTAACTGATAAGAAAATTTTTAAAATAAAATTTATGTAATTAATGTTTGGCCGAAGGTATCAGCTTTTGCAAATGTATCATTCCTTAAATTACAGTTGCTTGAGTATATTTAGTATGAGTTGTCCTGCAGTGACTTGTGATATTATGTAGGCTTTCTTCAATAAGTGCTCAATATTTTTGCATATCTGCTTTGTAGAATGTCAAGGGCAGAGTGACTTTGGCACTTCATCAGTTCATCTTGCTGCAGCAAGATGGAACCAGTGCATTTCCTGGCCTTGCTGTGTTATATATACTGAGACTGCAGATAGGTTCTTTCATTTTCTAGACAGAAAAACTAAACTCTGTTCTCAGGTCGTTGTGCCGAAAAACAAAATGTGCCAGTGATTCTCTGTCTCTGGGGTGGGTGAGGGGCTTTTGGGTGTTTGGTGACCATCAGGGTAGAGTTGACCCCCAGCTGCAGCCCAAGAGGTGTTGGTTGTGCTGATACCTGTGCAGTGCCCAGAGCCAGTTCTGCTGACCCTGCAGGGAAGCAGCTCCTGCTGCCAGTCCAAGAGCCAGAGCAGGACCATGCAGGACCTGCTGCTGATGTTCATCCTGTGCACACCAGTGACCACACTGCTGGTGGCTGCAAGCTCAGTGAGGCTGGAGAAACCACTTCCTCAGGCACTGTGTATGCACTGGATTTGGGAGAGGAAAAGCCTCCAGGAGGGCAGCAGAAGGATCAGCAGCAAGTATATAAATGCTGGCACAGCCTTTGGTGCATGGCACCGTGGGGCCATCAGCTGCCCAGAAGCTCAAGCATTGGTGGATCTGGTGCCCCCACCTGCCCTGGCTACCTGTGGGGTGGCAAGGAGCTCTTGCACACAGCTCTGCTGTGCAGAATCCCCCTGAGCTGACATCCTCTCTGCTCAGGTGCTCATGGGTGGATCCTCTGTAGAAAGCTGCTCTTCCTGGCATCCCAGTCATGGTTTAAAACATTTCCCAGGTGAGTCCTGACAGATACCTTAGGATCCCAGGTGAAATAAACTGACAGAAAATCAACAGTAATAATGATTCTTTGGGTGAACTTGTACCCTCCTTATGATGAGCTGGTATAGACTGCATTTACTGCTTATAAAAGTGTCCTGAGATAAAACCCTGGTTCATACTGAGAAGTGAGGTGCCCTTTTTTTGTCTCTAACTGTTTAGCTGTGGGTCTGGTTCATTTGTCACTTTTTCACCACGCTGATTTTTGTAAGAAGTTTATCACACAAGAGCCTTCCAGAGCTCCTGAACTGGTTGCTGTATTTATGAAAAAGGTTCAGGCAAAACCCACACAAGCAATCCTGCAAGCTCTTTGGACCCTTGATGGAGAGTTTTAAGAGTTAAGATCTCTTCACCCTTTTAATTAACTTTTGGTATCTAATTATGGTAAGAGTTATTATGAGATAGCAACCAATCTTTATTATCTCCAAGAAGGTTCAATATCTCCTGAGATTCCTGTTCTAGAAAGCTTTGGAGCAACTCGATGGGCAGTTAATCTCTTCTTTATCAGTATTTCCAGTCAAATTTTTCTAGATGCTTAGAATTGTCCTGAAATCCCTGCTCAAGTAGGAGCTTTAATAGTCATTTAGGAAGGAAAAGGATGTAATTGTTTGATAGTTCCAGGTGCAGGATCCACGTGGAGGTTCAAAGGAAGGGATAGTTGATGGCATATGTAATATGTAACATTTATGGGATGCTGTAAGATGACTTCAAACAATAAACCATAAATTTCTTAATTAATATTGGTGTATTTTTAAGGAACATTGCCTGAACTTTGTGGTGAAGGAATCTCATTTTAATCAAGTCATAATGATGAAGGAGTTTGAGCATCTTTCTTCATCCCTCATTGTGGAGATTGTCCGGAGAAAGCAGCAGCCTCCTGCCCGAACACACTCTGACCAGCCACTGGACATTGGTAACCTTCCTGGTTTATGGAATAACTCCTTGTACTGGTTTGGCATTGCTAATGGTTTGTTTAGCCTGGGGTTTAGCCCTCTGCAGCCCACCAGTTCCCAGTTGGGATAACTGCTCAGGCTCTCTCCTGGACAGAGATAGAGCATAAAGTTCTTTTCCCAGTGAGTTTCAGTCAGAACGGTGTCCTATCAAAGCACATGGGAAATGTAATCATGTCCTTGCCATAAACCATCCTGATCCTGTTCAGAGAGGTGAGAGAAGGAGCAAAGGGTGTAAAGAATGATCCAAAAAAAAGGCAGTGGACAGTCACTGTAAGTGGCTGAAGGGTGACAGAGCTGAGCAGGGAACCAGCTTGAAGGTGTTCAAGGAGAAGCAGGAGGAAGAAGGAAGATCTTGTGAATACTGCTCTATGTGCATGTGGGAAAGGAACAGAAGATAGGAAGGAGAAGAGAAGGATGTGATTTACAGTTCTATTGTAAAATTCAGCAAGGGCTGATTTGGGACTAGTCTTACTCAACATTTTAACATCCTGACACACAACACAAGGAATGTAATAATGAATTTTCTAAGGCCACAAAGTTCAGAGGCATTGCCAGTGTTGGTGTGGAGTGCTGCACAAAAATAATTGGGAACTGGAGGGAAAAAGAAGGAAGCTAGTCCTGAAAGGTCAAGTAGAAAGGCTTTGGCTGGCATTTGTCCTGGGGGGAGAGGTGGGCACTGGCTGGGAAGGTGGCACAGCCAGTTCTGTATCCAGACCTGGAATAGATGGTGTGAGAGACCCAAACATTAAAAACTGCAAGATGAACTTTGAAAATGTGAGTGAGTTTGGAGCAGACTTGGATGTGCTCTGTTTCTCAGTTGTTGTGTATTTACAAACGTTGATTAAAATATTGGATAAAAGAAGCCTTTGTTGCTGATTTGGGAAAGATTTTTCATTAAGACACAAAATATTATATTCTTTGTGTTTGGAAGTAGTGAAAAGGGAGGGGAAATATCTGCTTTCACATCTTTAAAGAGCTGTCTTTGTGGCCACAGCTGGAGTTTGCTGTCAGTGGCAGAAAGCAGAGCAGATGGGTTTGGTTCTGGGAATGAGCTGTGGTGGGGAAGGAAGAAACTCATTTTGCCCAAGATTATGAGGAAGAATTTGACTCAATTTCATACTGAGAGTCCCAAAGGAAAGAGGGTCTGGAGCTCTGGCTTGGCCATGTATTAGTTTGATAGTACCTGGTCACCTGGAACTACCATGTCTTTATTTCATTATGTTTGATTTCAGGAACATCTTTAATTCAGGACATGAAGGCTTACCTGGAAGGAGCTGGGACTGAATTCTGTGATATCATCCTGCTCCTAGATGGACACCCACGGCCAGCCCACAAAGCCATCCTGGCAGCTCGCTCCAGGTGAGCCCTGTTCCTAGCACTGTACCAAAACTGGGAGGGACAGTGCAGGGCTGGGCAGTCTGAGCTCAGCTGGCTTGGTTTAGAAGACAGGGACGAACTTAAATCTGCATGAAGTGTTAAGATGCAGCTTTGCTCAATGAGTGTAATAAGCCTTTAAGCAGTAGTGATTAATTTTTTTTTTTCATTTGATACCCAGCAGGGAAAGATAGAAAGAAATTAGAACTGCAGAGATTCTGCAGAGGGTGTGTGAGAAGCTGCACTGCAAGACAAAGCCTCTGTAAAATCACAGGAAGGGAAAAAGGATGGAAAACATAAGGTGATTTCAGTGAAGTGGAAAGCAACAGATGTCCACTGAGGTCAGAAGGAGCGTTCTGACAGTGAACAATTCGTATTGTCTCATGTGGAACTTGAATTTCTTTCTCACTTTCTGATATTTAAGACTGGTTATGAATAAACATGACAAAAAATGGTGCATGACAGAGACCAAAGTGTTCCTATGCTTTATGCAGATAAAGGAGTCCACCCTGCTGAAAGTGAAGTGGATTTATCCTGCACTTTTGTGTTCTGTAGACCTGCACCTTATGTTCCATCAAACATTAAGTGTTCATATAAAATTTCTATTTCAAATACCATCACAATGTTTTTCCAGACCTAGTAACAATATTCAGTATTAGTTTCTGTGGTATTTTATGAGAAGCATTTCACAGCTCTTAAAACAGCCCTGATGATTGGCAGCCTGTAGATACCCAGGAAATTCATAATGCTTTAAGCTCTCTACTGGGTCTTATGCAAATTAGAGAAAAAATCAAAGCACCATGTGCCCTAATTTTCAAGAAACAGATGAATTTCAGGTAGTTCTGATGGTAATTAGGGGGATTATATTTGGAGTTTTCAGTGGCAGACATTCATGAAAAAAATAAATGAGCAGTGTTTTTGCCCAGGTTGTCATCTGAATTTGTTGCTTTGGAAGCTGCAGTTCTGAATAGCAGCCTTTGAACAATACTGGGTTAAACAATCTGTCTGCAGAATGTGTTGTGTCAGTTTTATTTCCCTTTCCAGTTACTTTGAAGCCATGTTCCGTTCCTTCATGCCAGAAGATGGGCAAGTGAACATTTCTATAGGTGAAATGGTTCCCAGCAAGCAAGCATTTGAGTCCATGCTTAGATACATCTATTATGGAGAAGTGAACATGCCTCCTGAAGACTCCCTGTATCCTTGAATTCGAAAGAATTGGGGGATCTGTTTGAGTGCATGTCCAGCAGGTCTCCTTCCTTTTGCTTTGGATTGCTTGGCACAGACTGGGAGTATGGTCTGTCAGGGGGGCACCAGCAGGCCCTGCATTTCCAGTTCTCACAGGGATTTTTTTGCCATCAGGGCTCTCACCTTTGCTTTCTGGTTTATTCCTCAATGGGATGAACAGATACCTCTTTGCAGCACCTTACTACTACGGTTTCTCCAACAACAGACTCCAAGCCTACTGTAAGCAGAACCTGGAAATGAATGTCACAGTGGAGAATGTGCTCCAGGTAATTGTCCCTTCAGTTAGCTACTCCAGTTAGAGGAAAGCCAAGGGGTCTGGGGTCTGGGTCAGGATTGTTTGAGCATCTGAGCTGTGCAGAAGGGAAATCACATTTTTGTTCCTGCTCTAGATTTTAGAGGCAGCTGACAAGACCCAGGCCCTGGACATGAAGAGGCACTGCCTGCACATCATTGTTCACCAGTTCACCAAGGTTGGTTGCATCTTTTCTGTGGCTTTTGAGAGCTGCTGTCCTCTGTCACTGCCTTGGTTAAAGACATGTTAATGTAGAAATCAATTTAATTCTTTCTCATGTGAGAGAGCTGAGAGCTGGCTGCATGTTGCTGGCACACTCTGACAGGACTGCTAGGCACACTTCTCACACTTAAGTAAATGAAAGACTAGAACAAGCTAATCTAGAAATGTGAAGCCCTTCCAAGCCAGAAGTTACCCAAAATTGCTTCAATTTCCAGTTGCTCCGACTCTTAATTTTGTGCCATGTCCTCACTGGGTTCCTGTGTGTATAGTAGGGTAAGTTTGTTGTATATTGAGGGCACAAATGTCTCCCTCACTAGCAGTTATCAGTATGCTCCTCCTATTTCCTTTGACATATTCTCTGTCATACATGTTACATTGTCATGAGCTCTAAAAGAAATTGCCATGTCCTGGCTGGGCCCTCGTGATTTGTGTTCAACAGTTGGACTTCATGGTCTGAGAGGTCCTTTCCAATCTTAAGAATTCTGTGGTTCTGTTTTGGTGAGATTATGCATTAGTGGCAGGAAAGGTCAAGAGCCTGATGTGCTGATACTCCTGTCCTCAGTTGAGACAATAAGGATATTATAATTTAATTTTTCCTATGAGATGTGATCCCTCCATGAGAGTTCCCCAGCATGTCATCAGTTCATTGCTCAACTCATTAGCATTGCTGAAATAGTTAGATAAATCATGGAAATGGAGATTTCTGGATGCTACACACATACTAATAATAATTCCCTAGGTAATATTCAAGTAGCTCACTCTCCTTTGTATATTTAAACTCACAATCCTCCTGGGGAAGAAGAGCACTGCTATGTCCCATTAGTGTCTGGAGAGGAGACAAGACCATGTTCAGGCTCTTCATTAAATGCCAAAGTTGCTGGAGCATGACACATTTTACATTCAGAAATAACTGAAAATGCATAAAAAGCATTGAGAGTGGAGCCAGCATCCAGAAATCAATCCCAGAGGAGAGTCTACAGCGTGAGGTTGCAGCTCCTGCCTTCATCCTGTCTGTTTTCTTCTGGCCCTGTGGGTGTTGTGGAGTGGCCCAGTTCAGCAGGGATGGGGAATGGTCCCATTGCAGGGTAGAGGACATCCCTGGGGTTGGGGTCAGTGCCTTGCAGCCGCTGAGGGCTGAAATATCACAGTATCACTTCCCAGTGGAGGCCACAGGAAGGCTGATTCTCCCCAGAACACACAGGGGGAAATGGACATTGCAACACTGGGAGGCAGTGATGGGAGCTGGAGGGCGTTCCTCAGCTGTACTTCCCCTCCAGGATGTGGGGAAATGTTTTATATTTAAACTCTTGACTGGGAGAACAGTGTTCATCAAAACGTGGCTGGAAGACTGTCAAGCAGATGTGCACGGAGAAATCTCAATTATGCAATGTTTTCCCTTGGCCTGAGAGGCCTCAGTGTGCGATTCTTGGCCTGGGCTGGGTGACTCAGTGTGGCTGGGCACAGACTCTGCTCTGCTCCTGGGCCAGCCACGGGCTCTGAGGGGGATTTGTTCTCAGGCACAATCCCCGTGGGTCACCAGGGCTCAGGCAGGCCGGGTCTCTGGCTGTGGGATCTCCTGCTCGACCAATAACTTAAAACTCTTCTGGATTTGGACTGTTAAGGAGTTTTCCCCACAGCAGGAACATTACTGGAGAGCTATTTCCCAGAGGTTCACAGCTTTAGGCAATGTGTTTTCAGGCTCTTGTGTGTCAGTGTTGTGCAAAAGCCCTAATAAACCTGCTGTTGTGATGTGTTTGTAGTGACACCCTGATCTGTTCTGCAGTGCGTGCCTGGGGGTGGGGGCAGAATCCCACCAGTGCTAAGGGAGTCTCTCTCCCTCCCAGCCCTGGCGGATCCTTAGACTGGGGATATTCTGCAAGCATGTCCTGAGCTCTATCTGAAAGCATCCTCAGCCATTTCCCTCCTGGCCTTCAAAGGTTGCTCAGGACATCTTGATTCTGTATCCCAGTGCAGCTCCCTAGAGCGAGGTGATAATCTCAGTTCAGGTAAGGTGGGTGGGTGAGTGCTCAGGCTGCCTGGAGGCTGGGAGTGTGTTAGTGCCCCTAGACAGAGGGATTACTGGCTCCTTACCATGAGGTTGTGGAGAAGGGAGGAATGTGTAGAGCTCCTTTTTGCTAACAGTTGAGCTTCTGAACTGTCCAAAAGCATAAAGTTTGTTGTCAATTCTCATCTATCTGATGTGGAGGTTTTTGTTGGCAAGTGCTCCAGCGACCTGCTTTGACTGCAGGAAGAATGCCAGCAGAACTAGCATGGACACTGAGAAGAGCTTTTCCTCAGGAGCAAAAGGATCAGGCCCTGAGTCACATTTTCAGTGCAAAAACAGATCTCGGAGCTCCAGCTGTGCTGCTGCTCTTAGGAGAGTGTGTTGTCAGTGTCTCATAGCAATGGGACTGTCAGTACCAACAGAGGGGCAGCTCTGGGGGCAGATTCCTGCTGCTCTTCACTCCAAGCAGTCTGAATTTGGTTCTAAGCCCCAGCTGGAGCCCTGTGGTCTCTGTTCCCTGCAGCCCAGTCCCACAGCTGGGATCTTGCACCATCTGTGCCCAGCCTGACTTGCTGTGGGGTGCCAAGGGTAAAAGGGTAATACATGAGCTGTGATTTGGGGAGGGTTTTAATTTCCTCCTGTTTTTTTCTGTTTTGTTTTCCTTGAAGGTCTCCAAGTTGCCAAATCTCCGCTCGCTCAGTCAGCTCCTCCTCCTTGACATCATAGATTCCTTAGCTACCCACATCTCAGACAAGCAGTGCGCGGAGCTGAGTGCAGACATATGACCTGCCTTGGTAATCCACCTTCTCATTTGTTCCTCAAAAACACTGGCACTTTAGAGCTGGCTCTCTGGCTTGCTGTTATGTATGGAGCAGCTCAGTGTCTGCACACTCCAGCAGCCTTGGAGGGACAGGGACAGCTGAGGTGCTCGCTCTGGATTTGCTGGGTTTGTACCCTTGTGCAGGTTTGGACTTCATTACATTTGTTACCCAAATGTAGACTTGAAATCATTGCAGGCATGAATTAATTCCACATGGTTTGGGGAGTTATTAAGTTAATAATCAACCCCATTATTACTTTTCATACTGTAAAATCATGCAGTCATGAGTAAGAGTCACTAATCCTTTGAAACACAGTATTTAAAGAATACTATTTAAAGAGCTTCAGCTGACCCAGCTCGAGGGCTGTAAGGGGAAGTCAGAATGAAACTGGGAACAAGAGTGCCTGGTGTTTGCAGGGGAACTGGCCCTTGGACCAGACTGTAGTGACTTTTCAGAGACTCCATGGTGTGGATTAACAGATAAGCCCCTGTGCAACTGCCTGGATTGGTGGGCTGTGGGAATCCAGACCTATGCTCTGCAGCAGGTCAGACTGGAAGATTATAGCAGTCCTCTCTGACCATCAAATCCATTAATCCTGTCTTGCTAAGCCTTTTTAAATCTATTTATTAATAAAGAATTAACATCTTCTCCTGGCATGTCATGATTGACTTGGATTTCATTTTGGAAAAAAAATTAGGCAAAAAACGTTCTGCGCTTGATGAAGGTCACATTGTTAAAAATAAGTGTGTTACATCTTGTTACTAATTTTATATTGAAGTGTCTCCTGAGCCCTTGCCTTTGCAGGAAGGTGAATGAAGGCAAAGTGCCCTTCCTAGCCCCTGCAGTGGGTGTTCCCTCCACTCGAGCCCCAAGCTCTGTGCTGGATGCTTCCCATAGTGGAGAGGAGAGGAGCTTCACCTCTTCCCACAGCTGGATAGTGTTGGTAAAGTGTTTGGTGGTGGAACTGTCCCAGCTCTGCCCAGAGCCCTTGGGGCTGCCCCAGGAAGGGAGTGACAAGCTGGGAATCAAAAGCTGCAGGGGCTGCTCTCTGCTTGTCTGGAGCTGGAGTGGTGCAGGAGCTCTGCCAAGACATGCAGTTCCCAGCCCTCACATTCCCGCCCTCGCAGCCTTGATTTTCATTCAGTGAAGTGTTCCTGGAGCAGCAGTTGTGAGCTCCTCGTCAGCATCCCAGAGCCTGACACACCTGCACGTGCTCCAGTGTGCCAGGGGCATCACTGTCTGTGTGATGGACAGCGTGTCACCTATTTAATCCAAGGAAAGGGCTCTAGGGACCCTGTCTCCCTGGTGTCTTGCTCAGGTGAGTCAGACCAGAGGTGACAGGTGCTTCTGAGAGCCAAGGGCACCTTTTAAACCAGAGGGATTGTTTCCAGATGCCTCATAGATAGTGGAGTCTCTTACCAGAGGTCATGTTAATTGTAGTGACAGGCTCTGTGTTCCCTGGGAAACCAGACTGGCAACTGGAGAAAGGTTCTACACTGCAACTTGTAACAACACTATTGTCTATTTCCAGTAATGCTGATCCACTAGAGGACACCCATTGCCCAGGGAAGCCTCATTCTCTCAGGCTGAGCAGGTTGGTTTCAACCATGCCATAACCAGCCCTCTTTAAATCCTGAGCCCACTTGTGAGGAAATGCAATGATTCCCACACCCTCTGAGCGGGCCCCGCGGGGTCTTGGCTTTGGGGCTGGGTTGGGCTCAGTCATGGCTATAGGGACCACAGTGCTGGGTCAGAGATTTAGTGTGTGAAAACTCGTAGCTCACTGTGATTCGCTTCTGGGCTGCTGTTACGCAGAGTTGCCAGGACCGTGCACCTCTCTGAGAGGGCACCCCCGAGTTTCCTAGAAGATGGCAGGATGGGAGGTGTTGTAGGGGCCACACAAACCATGGGGTACACATGAGCTTCCCAGGGCAGTTAGGTGCTCTTGTTATCATACCTTCTTATCATTAAGGCCAGCAGGCTCCCAGGTTACTGCTGTTCCTGCAGCCTTGAGCAGTTTTGTACTGGAATTGTGCAGTCATATCCCTGCATTTGATAAGGAACAAGGAACATTGTGGCTGCCCAGCTTTGTCTTGTTCCTATGGTCTCTGCCATATGCAGACCCCATTGGCTGTCTAAAGCCCTTGAGACTGCTGGTGGGAGAGCAGAAACCCCCCTTTCCTCCAACCCAACGTGAGCCCCAGCGTGGTGGCAAAAAGCAAGATGGAGAAGCAATCCCCAGCTCCTCTGGAGCAGCAGCTCAGGGCACTGGAGCCAGGAGATCCCAGCTTTGCCACACTGCATCAGCTCCCCATGTCCTCATTGCCACATGGGACCTGTGGCAACTGGGCAGGAGCCGTGCAAGAAGCAGTGATGATCGGGGCCAGGAGCTGCTCCAGCCCTGCAGGCACCAAGGCCAAAGCCCATCCCTCCAGTGCCCGTGCCAGGAGAAGCCAGCACACCCCAAGTGCCCAGAGCAGGGCTGGCAGCAGGGCAGGGAGTTGCTCTAAGGTGCCCCGTGCCTCACTGGGAACAGGAAAAACACAGAGAAAAAATTACACATTTTAATAAGGAAATGTGCAACGAGAGGGAGGCACTGAGGTCCTGCCAGCAGGAACACCGGCACAGGGAGCAGAGCCCAGGCTGCCTCAGGCCTCAGGCCCCCCCCAAGCCCAGGATCTTCTTGACGTAGTTCTGGACGTTGACGTGGAGCTGGGGGGCCGTGGCAGAGAAGGTCTCCATGGCCAGGGCCCGGGTGGCCTCGGAGCCGGCCCACATGGCACGGTACAGGGGCAGCGTGTACTTCTGCTTGCCCTGCGGACACAGCGCGGTCACGGCCCAGACTCCGCCCCGGCCCCCGTGGTGACACCCCCATTGCCCCAGCATCACCTCCCAGCCAGGCACAGAGCACAGGGAATGGGACACGGTGGGGAAAGAGGCCGTGGGCAGCGCTTGGCACCACAGCACACGGACAGGGGAGAACACCTGGACTTTGGAGAAAGAGCTGACCCTGAGAAGTTCAGCAAGGCCAAGTGCAGGATCCTGCACCTGGGTCAGGATAGGATGGATGGAGGGGTAGAGAGCAGCCCTTCAGAGAAGGACCTGGGTGACAAATTGGATGTGACCTGGCCATGTGCTTTCCCAGCCTGGAAAGCCAGCTGTGTCCTAGGCTCATCCTCAGCAGCGTGGGCAGCAGGTGAGGGGGAAGTTCCACCCTCTGCTCTCATAAGACCCTAACACTAGAGCTCTGCATCCAGGTCTGGAGTCTCCAGCACAAGACACACATGGACAGAGCAGGTCCAGAGGAGTCCATGGAGATGCTCTGAGGGTTGGAGCCCCTCTACCCTGGGGCCAGGCTGGGACAGATGGGAGTGTTCACCTGGAGTCGAGAAGGCTCCAGGGAGACATTCGAGCCCCTTCCAATGCCAAGAGAGTTGGAAAGGGACTTTGGAGGGACAGCACTACGGGGAATGGCTTCCCTCTGCTAGAGAGCAGGGTTAGATGGGATACTGGGAGGAGATTTTTGGCTGTGAGGGTGGTGAGGCCATGGCACATCCCTGGAAGTTCAAAGCCAGGTTGGATGTGGCTTGGAGCACCCTGGTCTAGTGGAAGGTGTTCCTGCCCATGGCAGGGGGTGGAATGAGTGTCAAGGTCCCTTCCAACCCAAACCATCCTGTGGGACTATCAAAAGCAAGAGCTGACCCCTGTCTCTCTGGCACTGAAGGCCCTGTGCCCCATGACTTTCTCTCCCCACTGGCCAGAGCCACCACTGCCCAGGGACAAACCTGGCTGTTCAGGAAGTCCTTGACTTTGCTGTACTCGGCCTCCAGGTTGTTCTTGAGGACAATCTGGCACCAGCGCAGTCGCAGCTCAGCATTCTGAGCCTTGGAGATCCTGGGGTACATCTTGCTCAGCCTTTTCACATTGCCTGTGAGAGGGGAGTGGTCACCATACCCCACAGGGCTCAGACCCAGCTCCCAGCCTCTGCTCCCAGGGAACCCTGTGAGTCCATCCCAGCTGTGCTGCAAATTCTCTGGGATCCTCCCAGCCTCCAGTCAGCCTCCCCAAGCTCCCCCCACCCCCAGCTCTGGAGCACCCCAAGCACCTGCTGGCTCTGGGCAGGATAGTGCCGTGTGTGGCCTTCCAGGCTGGGCAGCCCTGTAGGGCCATGTGCTGGTGGCTTGGGGTGCCAGAACAAAGCAGAAGGAGATTGCTCAGCAAAGAGAGCAAGGAGAGTTGAAGTGACATGGAGACATGACAGCCCAGCAGAGCCAGCCTGGGGTCAGCAGGACTGCACACATCCCCATAAATCCAGGGACATGCTTCCCCTGGCTCTCCATCCCCCACCACACTGACTGAAGCTTCCCTGGCACCAGGACCCAGAGATCAGTGGGAGAGGCACTGATGGCCACACACCCTGTGTGTGTCCCCCTGATGTGCCCTTGTGCCCCCGGCCAACTGGCTGGACTGGCGCACGTCACCCAGTGTCTCCTCTGGGCACCAGAGCCCTGGGAGTGACCTGGCACTCACCTTCAGGAAGTGGGGATTTCTGCAGGACCTGATCCAGGAAATAGACCAGCTGGTACGTCCTCCAGCCCGTGATGTCCACGGCTTCGATGGCCTCCATGTTCAAAGCATCAGCTGCCCAGAGCTGTGCCAGCTCATCCGCCGGCCCCATCAGCTGCTGCCCCGGTGACAGGTCAGGCAGGTAGGGCGGCCAGCCCGGCGTGTTCAGCCAGCGGTCAAACTCAAACCCTGCAGCAAGGCAGGAGGGAGAGCTGGGAACAGATCCCTGAGCCCCACACCAGATGCTGCTGCCCAGACCCCCACTGCCTTCTCCCAGTGCAACCAAACCTGCCCGAGGACAGGGATCACCACAAACTAATGGGGTAAGGCTGTTCAGACACATGTGCTTGTGGGTGTCAGCCCCACCGCCACCAGCGGATGAGCTGGCTCCAGCACAGAAAGCTCCTGCCAAGCCTGCATCTCCAGCAAGGCTGGGCCAAGTCCAGAGTGCTGGCTGGGCGTGATCCCAGTGCTCACCAAACTCACCAGGTTGAGTCATGGGCACCCCATGAAACACCACCTGAGTGCAGAGCAGGGACTGGGTTTGAATGGAAACACGTGAGGCTGAGTTGGTACATGGCCTGAGCCTGGGCCTGACCCCAGCTGGCCAGTGCTGTCTGTGCCCCCTCAGATAGAGTTGGGCTGGTAGCAACAGCATCTCCAGTAAAACACACAAACCAACATGCAAAGGCTCCAGGGGATATGGGCAGCTCTGTCACCCGCAGATGCAGGGCTGTGAAATGGCAGCTCCTGTTCCCTGCCCAGGATGGCACTGTGCTGACCTGGGATGGAGTCCACGCCTTTCTCCTTCAGCTCTGGGAAGTATTCCAGGAAGAAGGCGAGGGTATCATCTGCGGTGATGCTCTGGAACTTGAACCGGTTCACGTAGGCCTGCAGGGACAGGAGGGACTGATGCCAGACACTCTCACTCCAGCAGTGCTGCCCAGCCCTCTGTGTGCTCCACCTCATGGGGGAACCCATTCCAGCTCCTGTTCCCTACAGGGGCTGTCCAGCCCCCTGCATCCCCAGGGATACCCCTCAACACTCCCACCACCTCCTGCTAGCATGAGACTACACTCTGCCTTCATCTTACTACCCTATTAACATTCTCATTTCCCACCTCTTCTTCCTCTCCCCAGCCACCCTCTCAGCCTGTCCTCCCAGGGTCCTCCCATGCCCTGTCTTGCCGTGGCATTTTGGATGACTTTGCAGCTCACACCCACCTGGAGGAAGGCATCGAACTTGCTCTGGTTGCCCACAAGATGGGCCAAGTAGCTAACGAAGCAGTACCCCTTCTCATAGGGAGTTTCATTGTACGTGTCATCTGGATTGACACCTAGAAAAAGGCAAAACCCTCAAATCCTCTGCCCACCTGAAAACACCACAGCCCTCGTGCGCACCACAATTCCCCCTCCTGTGCTGAGCGCAGCCTATCCCATCCCTCCTGCAGCCTACCCCATCCCTCCTGCAGCCATCCCAGGTCCCAGCCCCGTGCTGGTGTTATTGCTAGCCGTGGCACAGCCTGGCTCCCCCCAGCCCACCCTCCCTGTCCCTGTCCCGCAGAGCTCTGGGACACCCCACAGACCTGGCTCGATCACCACCCGCAGCTTGTTGAGTGGATGGTCCTCCCCCGTGGCGTCCATGTGCTGGCGCAGGAGGGCCCTTCCCGTGGCAGCCTCCAGGCAGGCGTAGGGCAAACCTGGGCAGAGACAAGGGAGGGGTTTGGGGAGCCCGGCCAGACCCCTGCGCACTGCGGGCACAGCGGGCGCTGCGACGGGAGAGGAGCAGCATCAGGGCACGAGCTGGGAGAGCAGGAAACAAACACGCATGGAGCTGGGATGGCAGAGCTGCAGGGAGGCACAGGGCAACCCAGCTCCGGGAAGCAAGAGATTTTTTTGAGCCACTTAAATTCATGTGGATGCAGCACATGGTGCTGGGAGAACACGAGCTTCTGGACAGGACTGTGTGTCCAGGGGAGAGCTCAGGACATCTGGTATCAGCTCCACATGGGAGCAGCAGGAGGATGAGGAAGGTGAAGCAAGGACACAGTGCCCACATTCCTGGCAGAGGTTGCAGGGATCTGTCCATCTCAGAGTAAAGGCTACCAGAAATCACAGACTGGTTTGGGCTGCAAGGAACATTAAGGATCATCTTGTCCCACCTTCTGCCATGGGCAGGGACACCTTCCACTAGACCAGGTGGCTCCAAGCCCTGTCCAACCTGGCCTTGGACACTTCCAGGGATGGGGCAGCCAAAGCTTCTCCAGGCAACCCGTGCCTCCCCAAACTCACAATATCTCATCTAAACCTACTCTTTTTCAGTTTACAGAACCTCACAGGGCCTTGCAGCTGCTGCCCTTCACCTCTCCTGAGATGCAGCGCAGGCTCCATCCCCACAGGCACTCAGAGGGACACACTGAGCTGTGGGACACAGAGCTCAGCCCCACGCAGGGCTCAGCACCAGTGCAAGGGCTCAGCACCCCACAGCCAGGCACAGCCACGCACCATAGACCTCGGTGGAGATGCGCCTCTGGGCGTACATGGTGAAGCCCTCGTTCAGCCAGAACTCGCCCCACGTGGCATTGGTGACCAAGTTGCCAAACCAGCTGTGGGAGATCTCGTGGATGATGACGTCCACCAAGGAGCGGTCCCCGGCCAGCAGGCACGGCGTGACGAAGGTGAGGCAGGGGTTCTCCATGCCACCAAAGGGGAAGGAGGGCGGCATGAACAGGATGTCGTACCTGCCAGGGAAGGCTGCGCTCAGACCCCACTCCTCCTGCAGTCAGGGCTGGGGACAGAAGGAAGCTCTTCCTGTCCCTGGGGAACCAGATCCTTCAGGGACCTTCCAGCCATACCTGCCCCAAACGTAAGGTCCAAACAGTTTCTCTCCAACCACCAAGAATTCTTCAATCACCCCATCATACTCCTTCTTGGCAGCCTCGATCAGGCAGGGCTCGGCCCAGACACGGCTCCTGGCCAAGCACGGAGAAGAGGAAGTTTAACCATTCAGGGACTTTCACCTTGTTGCCTCATCAGACAGAAATTGCACATGTTTATTCCACAGAAAAATAAAACCCTGCTGATAAAGGCATCTAAAGAGGCCAATAGTGCAAACTTCTGTGATTTTTTTCCTTGTCTGAATGTCAAAGGGCTTTTATATGGCTGCAATGGCAGCCAAGAACTCAAGAAAGCACCAGACTATGAGGAAATGTGGGGACCCTTTGTGAACGAGGGCCCACTGCACTCATTCACGTGTGGGGTGACATAAGCAGAGCCAGGGACCCTCCTGAAGGTGAGGGGACACAGCACCAAGGCTCATTCTCACTCTCCAGCTCGAGAAGGACCCTCATCCCATGAGCTCACAATCTGATGTCACAGACAGGGACTGACTGTGCTGTATTTATGGTCAATGTCTCTGCTCTCCAGAGCCCCGTGGAGCAGGGAGAGGCAGGAGGTGGCTGCCACGGGGGCTTCACTGTGCAGCTCCCATAGCTCTGGAACCCTCCTGAGCCCCTTACCTTGGGCCAACATCAGCAGATACGATGTCCCCAACAACCAGAGCGATCAGGTAGGAGGGGATTGGCTGGGACATCTTGAATACAAAGGTGTTATCCTTCTCCTTCTCCCAGCTTGTGGCACTCATCATAGCCGTGAAGCCTTCAGGGACCTGAACATGTGGATAAAAGCATCCATTAGATCCACAGCACACACAGTGGGAGGCCAGCTAAGCCAGCTGGGACGCCACAATGTCTGATGGTAAATGTGTCCCAGCCTGAAGGGCCAGGGCCACGGGCACTGCAGGCTTTGGGGAGCAGAGCAGCAACACCCCAAGCTCCCACTCAGGATCCAAGCTGCATCCCTGCAATAAGAGGATACTTGGAGCTGCCCCAGGTGCTCCTGGAGATACAGGAGATAAGGAAATGCTGGAGCTGCAGGTGTGGAAGGGCAGAGGATGCAGATCCCTCAGCCGCTGGCTCCCCTCCCAATTCTTGCACAACAACTCAATTTTCCTGTTCCCAAGCCAGCATAGAAACCATGACCAATCCACCAGCCTGGCCTGAGCCCAGGGAGACTGATCCAGTGTCCCCCATCCCAAAGAGGGGGTGAGCCCTGTGGTGCTGCAGGGGATGCAGCTCCCTTGCTACAGGTACTTCCCATCCCATGCTCACCCTGTGGCACCAGAGGGGCTCTGCCCTGGGAAAGCAAAACAAATAAATCCTGACATCAGCAGCCGATGCCACCACCTGCCACTGGCACTGGCTTGGTGTCACACCAGTAAGCAGCTCCCCTTGCCCACAGCAGGCCACCACAGCCCAGTGCCAGTGTCACCTCGTGCCCACACACAGCCAAGGAGGGAACCAGTCTCATCTTTGGGGATCAGCAGCTGCTCCTTCCCAGAAGTTCAGCAGCCCCTGAACTGCTACCACAACCCAGCATGGCCCAGCATCACAACCCTCCTCCAGCTGTTTCCCTCCAAGCTCAGCTCCTGCTGCTACAAATGCCAGGAGCTCTGGGGAGGACGGCCAGGCCAGCACATGCACCCAGTTCCAGGCACCAGCACCGCAACTGGGGAGAGGCAGGAGCACCCTGGGGCTGCTTGTCTTCATTCAAAAGGGAATATAAGAGAAAAATCAGCCCAAGTATAGATGAGTGATTTCTCAGCTGGGCCTGACGTGGAGTGTTTGAAGCAGTGACCCTGCTGTGATGCCACAGCCCTTTGACACATTCCCTGCAAGGGACCCAACAGCTCAGAACCACAGAATGGTTTAAGCTGGAAGGGACATTAAAGATCATCTTGTCTCACCCCCTGCCATGGGCAGGGACACTTTCCACTAGCTCAGGTTGCTCCAAGCCCTGTCCACTCGGCCTTGGACACTTCCAGGGAGGGGGCAGCCACAGTTTCTCTGGGCACCCTGTGCCAGGGCCTCACTCCTCTAACAGGGAAGAATTTCTTCCCAATATCCCATCTAACCCTGCCCTCTGGCAGTGGAAAGCCATTCCTCCTTGTCCAAAGTCCCTCTCCAGCTCTCTTGGAGCCCCTTTAGGCACAGGAAGGGGTTCTAAGGTTTCCTCAGACCCTCTAAGGTTTCCTTCTCTTCTCCAGGTGAACACCCCCAGTTCTCCCACCCTGGCTCCAGAGCAAAGGTGCTCCAGTCCTTGCATCATCTCCATGGCCTCCTCTGGACTTTCTTCCCCAGCAAACTTTGTACTCCTGGAGGGTTTTGCTCCCTCTGGGTGTGAGGGAATGGCCGGGGCAGCTCCTGGGGCTCTGCTTACCTTCACAGTGGCTGAGTAGGTGAACTTGACTGAGGGGGTGTCGAAGCAGGGGAAGAAGGACCTGTTGAGGACAGCCTGGCCCTGTGTGTACATGTAGGGCTTCTGCTTCCCCGCCGTCTGCTCAGGGGACAGCCAGCACACCTGGGGAGGAACCAACACCCCAGTGAGGGGCAGTTCGACCACAGCTGCTCCTTGTGGAAGGAGCTGGGAAGGGGCTCCTGAGCCGGGGGTGCTCTGCCCATCCCAGGTCTGGCGTCCCCTGGACACCCCAGTTCCCACAATCCACACCCAGTGTCCTCCCGGTCCTCACCCTTCCACCCACCCGCTCACCCCTCGGCTCGGTATTTCATTGTCCCCACCCCGCTCTCCTCGGGCACGGTGTCCCCCGGTGTCCTCCTGCTCATCCCCGGCCCGGTGTCTCCCACGTGTCCTCCCACTCCCCC
>JAHLSL010000083.1:905661-943819 GCA_025920805.1 Petroica traversi | reverse complement strand
GCGACGACGAGTTGCTGGGCGGGAAGGGGCCGGCGGTGGCGGCGGGCACCGAGGAGAAGCCGTACCTGAAGGTGGACCCCGAGCTGGTGGTGACGGTGCTGGGCGACCTGGAGCAGCTGCTCTTCAGCCAAATGCTGGGTGAGTGCGGCCGGCGCGACCGCCGGGCTCCACGTCGAGATGGGAATGGCCAGAGGTGGCAGCTGGAGGCATCTGGGCTGCTGGCACTCCGTGAGGACCCGCTGGTGGCCACCTCAGTGTCTTGAAGTGAAGGGAGGCTGAGGGGAAAGGAGTCATCAGCCTCGGTGTCCCCAGTCACTTAGAATCACAGAATGGTTTGGGTTGGAAGAGAGCTCAAAGCTCATCCTGTTCCACCCCTGCCGTGGGCAGGAACGCCTTCCACTAGCCCAGGTTGTTCCCTGCCCTGTCCAACCTGGATTTGGCCTCTGCCAGTGATGGGGCAGCTATGGACTCTCAGGGAAACCTGTGCCACAGCCTACCCACCCTTACAGGAATAATTTCTTCCCAAAATCGCATTTATCCCTACCCTCTGATGGTGGAAAGTAATTTCCCCTTGTCCTGTCACTCCAGGCCCTTGTCCAAAGTCCCTCTCCAGCTCGACTGGAGCCCCTTTAGGCGCTGGAAGGGGCTTTAAGATCTCCCTGGAGCTTTCTCCAGGCTGAACACCCCCGGGTCTCCCAGCATGGCTCCAGAGCAGAGGGGCTCCCACTCCAGCCCTTGGATCATCTCTTAGGCAGGCTTGAGGGAAGGTGCTGTCAGCTGCCTCTTGCCTTGGAGGAAAGGCAGTTCCTCCTCACAAGGAGCAGTGGCAGGTGGTGGTGGAGCTTGTCCTCCCCCACTTGTCTTGTCGGCTGTCCCTTGTCTCAACACCCACCAAGTACGATGGAAGCTGCACAGCTGGGTGCCACAGCTGCTCCCCACCATCAGGGTGGCTCGCCCTGGGGGTGACCTTGGGAAGCTGCTGGTGGGGCGAGGGGTCCATGCTGCTGCTCCAATTTGGGCAGATCTAGAGCTCCACTGAGGTTTCAGGCTCTGGCAGAGGAGCATTCTCCAAGGATGCTGCTGCAGGCTTTGCGTGAGCTGGTTTCAGGCTGTGGCTGCCTGTGCTTTGCTGTCCCTGTGGGTTTGATCCCTGAGCTTGTTGTGTGCATTGTGTGCATGGTGGGTTTCCATGAGAACAATGTGCCCTGGACTTCACTGCCCCCATCGTGGGCCGCAGTGTTGGGTCTCGGCACTCGTGAGCCCAGCCCTTGCCATTCTCTCGTGCTGCATGCTGATCTCTAGGAATTGTGGCTGCCTCAGCAGCCCTCTGCTTCCCACTGACACCCAGGCTTCCCTGCATCTCAACCGGCAGTGCCTGGCAGCTTGGCTGGGCAACGACTCTGGGGGATTTGGGTCTGAAGAGCTGTGTTTGGTCTGGCAAACTGGCATGAGAAGGTGGCAAGGGAGCTCTGCACAGCCATCATGGTGTTCAGAGTGCTCAAGCTGTAAAGCCCTGGTGGTGGCTGGTGGTGGGGGAGCAGCAGCACAGGCAGGACTGGTGTGTCCAGTCCCTTCAAGTTCCCTGCCTGGGACCTCTTTTTAGGGGGCCAGGAGCTTCTCTGGCACTTGAGCTGGCTTGACATGCCTAGTCCTTGCTGTGTGATGAAGAGAAAGGGTAGAGATTTGCCCCTGCTGGGGACTGGGGGAGATAGTTTGGAGATGTGGAGCAAGCTCGAGTGTGTGCCGAAGCCACGCTTGCCGAGTGCACTTCTCTGCACTCCTGGCTGCTCCAGGAGCCTTCGGGTGTCCCAGCCACAGCTCCAGCAGGGCTCTGGCACAGCGTGCACCAGTGTGTGCTGGCACACAGACATGGAGCCTCCCAGACCATTGCCCTTGGCCCCCTGGCTGTGCCCAGTCACAGGGGCAGCAGCAGTGCCCTCCTTGGCAGGAACAGCCAGCCTTGATGCTGGAACATCCCAGGGCTCACAAGTGGAAGGCCCAGAGTGAGCTCGAGGCCAGGCAGACAGACTGAGGGGATGAGCAGGTGGGATGTGGGAGGTCAGCCTGGCTGTGGGGGCTCAGGCTGCCCCGAAGGTCCCATAGCTGGGTTTACAGACACCCATCCTCAGCCCTAAGCACCAGATGCCATGGGAGCAGGGCGGAATTGCAGGAGGATTTGTCACTTACGGGACTAACAGATTGCCACTCACTGATGTTGGGATGCCTGGGGGAATCTCAGTGACTCTCCATGATCATCTGCTTTTAGGTGGGAGTTTCCTCAGCATCCCCAAGAGAAATCTTTACATGACTAGCCCACATGGGAGTGACTCCCAGTTTGTGGTACTCTGGAGTACCAGAGATCCAAGACTGTATCTTGTGCACACTCTGAGGAAGATCATGCTTGTGGAAGTGCCTCCAGGAACTGATTTGGTTTCTGGGGTATTGCCAAGCCTTCACCTGCCTCAGTCAGGGCTGACTTTGACCTTGGGAGGCATTGAACGTCCCTTTGGACTGCACTTAACATCTGAAGGCTTGGTCAGCTGGTCCGTGAGGGCCAAATTCTGCCAGATCTGTCCTCTGAGTATTGACAATAATTTTCCAAGTCATATGGAGTGCTGGGCTACCTGCAGGGGGGATTGTGTCCAGAGCTGGATGGGGACAAACCCAGGCAGACAGAGCAGGAGCTTCACCCTGCTGAAACTTCCCTTCTCTTCCATGGAATTGTACTTCTCACGTTTACGGGAGTTGCGATGTTGAGTCACGCCTGCCTACCCAAGCCAAGTGTGACCTGGCACATCCATGATAGTCTGTGTGGTGGGGGTGCCACCAGGAGCCAGGGAATGTGGAGAGGAATGAGCAGTGTGACAGTGGCGCTGGCACAACCACAACTCGAGGGTGTGTAGATATGCACTGAGCCTCCAGACCCCTTTGCTCATACATCTGGTCTGATCAGATGGATGAAACCTTCTCCAGTGGTGATGGTACCTTCTACAACCTGGCTTCCCCAGCAAGAGGTGGTTCCTGTGGTTGAGATAGACCCAGAAGGAATGGGATCCCAGGAGAGTGGGATTCCGGAGCGTGGGCTGCCACCCTACTAGGGCTGGTGAGGAGCAGAAAGGGAGGGGCTTCATCCTGATTGCTACAGGAGATGCTTGCAGGGTCAGAATGTCTCTGCTGTTTTCATCAATCCCTTTGGTAAGTGAAACATGGGCCTGAGCTGTTTGGCCCTGTCTGCTGAAGGACACCCTATCCAGAGTGACATGGAAAGACCCGGTTTGTGCCGGGAAGAGAGAGGCGGAAGTTCAGGGGACTTCCAGCCTCTGCAGATATGGTTGTCCTTGAACTGCTGACCTGTGTTGAGAAGCCTATGCAGCTTCTGAGCTCCTAGCCTGGCCAGCCACAGTGGCTTCCAGACACCTGAATTCTCTACCTCATGCTTCTCCTGCTAGAAGCATTCCCAAGCCTCTCTTGGCCAAAAATAGTTTATTCAGTAGTGGCCAAATGTTACCTCTTATTCAGTCACTGCCGCTGCCTCATCTGTTTGATGGCACTGAAGCCTTTGTAGCTGAACCATGTTTAAAGAGCAGCCTGCGCAAGCCGGGAGAGGTCACTGGCATGCAGCGACCACATGTGCTTTGTAGAGGCTATTTCCATCATCCAAATTATACATTTCGCATCAACCAAAGACTGAGGCTTCTCATCAAAGCTGGCTGGCCGCTGGGGTTGCTAATTACACTGGTGCACAACCACAGTATGAAGGGACAGAGGGCACGTGGCCAGCGTGGTAGAAGGGCTGGTTGTGCAGTGCTCACCATGCCCATGTCTGCCTGGATGGAGACGGCTGTGCAGGTGCAGGGGCTTTTTTGTACAGGCTGTGCGTGTGGTGCTCGGTGTGATGGTTGCATTTACCTAGAGCTCCCCAGAGCACCTCTGAGATCCTGCAGCTGCTTTCTGCAGCCATTTCCTTGTCCATCTCTTGCTGGATGTGGTGCCTCTTAAGTGGCTTCTAATTCGCATCAACAAATAAGTGGTCAGTGTTGTGTGGGCCAGAGCCCGGGCAGACACACGTGGGATCCTGGGGGAGATGGTGTTCCCTGAAATGCTGCAGCCCTGCCAAACTCTTCAGATGCAGCTATAACCCATCTCATTCCTGCAGCCCTCGGGTGGGTCATGCTGCCCTTCCCAGGTGGGCCAGCAAGGATGTCTTTGCTGGGCAGCACGTGCCCACAAGGACTCAGTACCCCTGTGCTGCCAGCATGCGGGCAGGGCAGAGCCCAGCTGTGCTCAGGCTGGTGCTGGGTGGGCAGTGTGTGCCAGCAGCCCCTCAGTGGTGGGGAGGAGAGCCGAGGGCTGGAATGGGCAGATGGCATCTGTGACAGGCGGGAGCTGCACGTTGCATCTGATTCTGGTTTAAAAAGTAAACCACAAAGCAGAGAAGACTGGCATCTGACATGTCTCGTGCAAGGGCATTCGTGACCCTAGTAGAAATGGGAACCAAATTATTCCCATCTGATTGTCATCCTTGCTGGGAGACACATGGTGCGGGATCAAAGATGCACTTCTGCCCCATGGCATTCCTCCCTCTGCCCCATGTTGCTCCTACCAGTTTAATTAAGCACAAGTGTGCCCGTGGCAGCACTGGGCAGCAGTAGCCAGGCTCCCTGGCAGGAGACCATGAGGGGGTCAGAGACCAAGTAGCTCTTCACAGTGATGAGAGTGGGTTATTGCCTTGTAAAGTGCTGCGGCTGTCCTGATACCACTAATGCTATTCCTTTCTTAAGGTCCCTATGTGACAGCCTCTGTGTGATGAGGCCATTGGGATGGGGATTTATTTTCTTTTGCCCACAGAGCTGGACTCCTGCCTCTCGGATAATAGTGAGGAGAAAGGGGAGTGGTACTCAGTTGTGTTGCTGCTTCCAGCCTACTCTAAGGAGCTGACAGCAAGTAGTAGATGTCTACTTTCTTCAGCTGAGATGGCTGCAGTGACCGGGGAGAAGATATGGAAGAGGGATCCAAGGGCCCCAGAGCTTCTGCTGAAGCTGTTTTGGATGTGCCCTGTTCCCACTGATCATGGCAGTGTGGAAAAAGGGCTGAGAAAAAAAAAAAATCCAGATTTGTCTTTCAAAATTTCCCATGGAAAGGTAGCAGAGGAAACACTTGAAAACAAACATATTTAGATGCACTGCTGAAATAAAGTTCTCCCCAAAGAGCCTGAAAATCCCTGTTCAAATGGGGCTTTCCCAGTGACTGCCTGTATCTTGCCCCCAAATTCAACATGTCTGAAAAGAAAATATGTAAATTAATAGAAAATTATGGCAAATCTGGAAGTGCTATTTAGGATCTGCTAGTGGGATGTGACCACAGTGAGACCACTTGGGTGATGGGCTTTACAGTCCATGGGTGTGACTGCTGAGTGCTCCTGGAATAGACCCAGGCTCCTGCCTGATCCTCGTGCCTCCTGAGCAGTGTGCTTCCATGTGAATGGCACTGGGGGAACCCTTGGCAGTTCCATGTCCTTCTGGAGAGTGCCCCTGTGCCACATGCCCCTGTTCACAACTTTGTGTGTTTGGCTTCTCATGCTGTGGCATGTGTCTCTGTGCTCACCCTTGTCACAAGTCCCCCCACCATCAGTCACCCTGTTGTGTCCATTTAGGTTCCCAGCTCTTTGTCTTCCTGTGCAGCTTCTCATGGTGCCAGAAAACAATGTCCCTGGGCCCCTCTGCCTGCAGACCCCCCTGCCCACTCTCACTTGAGAATCCAATGACAGCACTTGGCTGATGCTCTGCGCTTAGCCCACTGCATGGGGGAGGATTTGTTCCAGCTGAGCACAGAACCAGAACCTGCACCCTCTGAGGTCTGTCACCTGTGAGTGATGCCGACCTTCAGTGCTGGCCTGTTTGTTGTGGCCAGCACGTGCCTCCTGGCTTCCCTGGCTCAGCTGTGGGTGTGACCGGGCCATTTGCTGTAGGGCTGCAGTCTAGGGATCAAGATTGCCTGGCTGTGAGGTGTCAGATGGACCCACTGGCACATCCTCCGAATCAGGCACTTGTCTGGCCCACAGTGTCACTGTGCTGGTGGCTTTTGGTGCCCTGCATGTGCAGTGGCATCAGTGTCCTGGGGTAGTGTGCATGTGAGGTGTTCTTGTAGCAGTGACTGCAGTGTCCTGGGCGGTACCAGTGACAGCTGTGCTGTGGGCTCTGTGTAGGTGTGGTGATCCTGGTACCTGTGACAGCAGTGTCCTGGGCTCTGTGGGGGCAGTGTTCCTGGTACTGATGGCAATGGTGAAGCTGCTGAGCCTGGATCTGCTCCCTGGGTGGAGTGGGGATGGCTCCATCCCTCTGAGGTATCTGAGTCCTTGTCCTCTCCAGGCTTCGCACCTTGAGCGTGTCTCATGCAGAGCTGTGGGGACACAGGAGATCAGATACAGTGCCATTCTGCCATATCCCCTACCCTGCAAAGTCACGTCCTCCTCCAGACACACGAAGCAGCTCCCCTGGGGGAGCTGGGGAAGGGGTTGCCAGTTCTCCGGCTAGAAAGCAGTGAGCTTGGGAGGGTAGAGGACATGGCTGCGAGGCTCAGTGTTGCCTCGTGGTGGGTGGAGGGGGAAAAGGGAGAGCAGGACTTGCCCATGCTGCTGCATTGCAGCTCGGAGCAAGGAGCTGAGCGTGAGGGGAGCTGGGAAGGCAGGGATGCTGCAGCCGTGAAGCTGGGAAGTCAGGGGATGCTGCATTGCAGAGCTGAGATTAGAAGCTGTGCAAATGGAGATGTGCTTGTGTCGAGGGGGTGTGACACTGAGGAGTGGTGCCCAGTGCCCACCGATTTGCTGGTCCTTCCTCTAATCCAGTTTTTCTACATTTTGTTTCACGCCAGCATTTCTCTCATTCCTTGCGCTGGTATTTGTCTTGTTCAGTTGGAGACATATTTTTTAGTAATTCAAGAGGGGGACTGAGATTCATCTCCTACTGGAAGGACCTGCTGGAATCCACACAGGGAAGCTGAGCTGAAGCTTAGCGCATCTGGGCAGGACATTTTCCTTGCTCCTGGAAGCAGCCATGGATCGGGGAGTGGCTCCAGAGCCTTGTGGCCCTGGCACAGCACGGCATGTGAGCTCTCTGGTGGGGGACCTGAGTAGATCTTGGGCACACACGTGCCCCGTGCTGCCCAGTGAAATGCAGGTGTGTCCTGCAGCTGGACATGTGCCTCCACCTCTGTGAATATGTGAGCATGCCAGCATGTTGAGAGCACAGGATTTCCTCCTGGCATAGGTATCAGTGATTTTAATCACTCCACATTGCTCTGATGTTGTGTCAGCCTTGTTGTCTTTCTTCTTCACCATCCTGCTTATCCAGAGCTGGGTACTTTGCAGTCCTCCCCTGTACTGTTGAGGGTCTGGCCTCAAGCATCCCCCTGAAATTACAGAAAGATTTTATGGCAAATCCAGAAATTAGTGTCTGAAGATGTAAAGGCAGGGCTGCTCTGCCTTCCCCTCGAGCTGGATCTTGCCAGTGGGTAGGGAGGGGATGGTGAGCTGGCTAGGAGGGACCCAGGAGGTGCCTTTCAATGGGGATCTGCAATTGAGGGTTTGAGCTGTGCTCATGAAGCTGCGGTTCCCTGGTCAGGTTGTGAGCCTGACTTGCAGCCACAGGTGATGCAGCGGGAGGGCCGGGCTCAGTGCCAGCTCCTTGGCTCACCTGCCAGGCTGGCTTCGGCTGTGGATCAGAACCTCTCTTGCTTGGTGAACTGGAAGGATGGCTCATGGCTGAGGTCCTTGTTGAAACTGCTGGAGACTCTGTTTTGTTTTCATGTAACCCAGAAAAACAAGCAGAGCTGTGCTGTGGGTGCTGCAGCCTGTGCTGCGTGAGCTGGAGGGGAAATTAGAGAACCATAGAATGGTTTGGGTTAAACCATTAGAAATCATCTTGTTCCAACCCCTGCCATGGGCTGGGGCACCTTCCATGAGAACAGGTTGCTCCAAATCCCATCCAGTGTGATCTTGAACACTTCCAGGGATGGGCAGCCATAGCTTCTCTGGGCAACCTGTGCCAGGGCCTCACCACCCCCACAGGGAAGTATTTCTTCCTAAACTGTAGTCTAACCCTGTACCATTAAATTTAAAGCTGTTTCCCCTAACTGCAGCATGGCAGAGGGGTAGTGCCATACCTTTAACACTGGAGAAAAATAGAACCACCTTTATTTCTCATGCAAGCCAGCTGACATATTTGGTGTCTGGGGGAGCTGCATGTCCCACCTCTGTGCATCTTATGCAGGGTTGTGTCATCAAGAGTGACAAAGCTGGCAGTGAGACCCTGCAATCAGATAAGCTTGTTCAAGAGCACCCAGTCATGGCCAAACTCAGCCCTTACTGGTTCTGTTGGGAGCCCAGACTGCCTGAAGCTTACACCTTTGCTTTGTCATGGCCCTCAAGCATCCCCAGCACTGTCTCTCCCCCAGCCTGGCTCTGTCAATGAGTTGGCTTGAAGCACGTTCAGAGCTGCGGTGCAGGTACAACTCTGTTGCTGGCTATTTATAGCGTGTGAGCTTTCAGCATTGCTGTGCACCGAGAATAACTCACTGAGGAGACACTTCTCAAAATCACACGTCCGTCGCCCATGCGCAGCGTCATTGTCTCAGGCTTCCCACATGGCAGCTTGGGGTCTGTCTTGGTCCTGTGCCAGCTCAGTTTGTCACAAAAAGGGGTTTACCCACATATTTTTTCTAGCCTGGAGATTCAGCTGGTTATTCATGCCAGGGCTTTGTGGTCCAGTCCTTGTCAGGACATCATCAGCTTTTGCTGGGAGCGTGGTTGGAGAGCAGTTTGGGCTCTGTAATGCCCACCTCATGGAAAGCAGCCCTTTCATAGCCCTGCATGTGAGATGTGGGCACTGGCAGGGAGGGATGTGCATGGGGAGTCCAGGAACCTGCTCTTCGGGCTGGAACCTCTGATGATGAAACTCATCAGCTGAACGAACCCCTCAGGCTGGAAGTGTTAGGGGCTGCCGGGGTATTTCCAGTTTACTTTATCTCTGGCCTGGTGTTACATTTCCAAGCTGATGAAAACAAGTGGAAGAATAGATAGCGGCTAATTCGCATTGATCACTGTGATGCAGGAGTTCCCCAAGGTGAGCTGGGGCTGGCAGAAAACGTGCTGTGGGCCATTTGATGGGGCCAGCACATCCCTCCACAGCCGTTTCCCGGGTGTGGTGCCACAGGGGACACGTTGTCAGCCTCGTGAATGTTTGCTTCCACATACCGAGGTTTCTCCCAGCTTTAGTGGTTCAGAGACCCAAGGCAGCATTGGCAGGGTAGGTACAGAGTCATGGGCTAACCTGGCAGTGGTGAAATCAGGTAAGGCAGAGTTGTTTTGGCAGGCCCCATGGTGGGAGCACTGCTTTTTGGGAGGGGAGACAACAAAGTTCCCCTCATCTTAGAAACATGAGGAAAAGCATTTGACAGATTTTGGCTGGAACCTGGGACTGTCCAGCTTTTCCAGGGCAGCACAAATGTGGAGCCAAGTGTGCTGAAGCCACCATCGGTGCAGGACCCCTGGCCACCCAGCCTGTCACAGCCACCTTGCTTTTAGCCTCCAGACCTTAACTGCACCAAGGGAGTGACAAGGAGATGGCTCCAAACAGGCAGGGCAAAAGCAAGGGAAATAATGAAGTTCAACTTCCTCCCATCCCAGCAGAGAGGACGGACAGATGATGTCCTGCAAACTTCTGCTGCCCAGATGTGCATGTCCTGAATCCTGAGGAGCTGGACTTGCACTGCAGCTGAGCTGTGTAGAGCTTGAGGTTTCTGCAGACTGAAGGGTGGGAGTAAATTGAATCTGGCTCTGTTGGTGTTGGGGCTTTCTGTCCTGCTGGATCAGGGCATGGCAGGGCTGCTAAAGGGAAGCAGCTGTGGGGAGTCACTGGGGGCAGCCCAGGGGCTTTGCTCTGGGGCTGCCCCATCCACTGGGCATGGTGAAAGGTGGCTTCCCTCCACTCCTGCCTCTCCCAAACCTCAGGTTCATTTAAAAATGTAACAAAAACCTTTTCAGGAAATTGGAGTCACCCTGGGCTGCCCATGTATTGCACCTTGGGGTGGGCAATGAAGAGAGGCCATGGGGCAGAGGTGCCAGTTGGCACCTGTTGGCTCCTGCTAGTGGTGGTTTCTCTCCCAAATAACATGTAAGTAGACTGGGTGGGGTTAAAATCCTTCGTTGTCTGGAGAATGTGTGATTGCCGGCTGAGGGGAAGTACCAGCATTTGCCTCACTCCCAGCAGGCCTGAATCTTCTCTGCCTCGGGCTGTATGTAGCCTGGAGCTCACAGCTCATCAGTGCAAGGTCCTTTGGCAAATTCCATTTTGATGTCTCACCCCCGGTGGATTTATCACTGTCTGGACCTCCTGTCTCCCACAGTCAGGTGGTTTAATGCATTGAAAGTTGGCTGCATCCTGACCCTGTGCGGAGAAGTAGTGCCCAGAACCTACCCCCGGCCTCTTGCTGCTCAGCCCTGTGCCAGCAGTGCCATGGGCATGGCTGGGATGGGGCAGTGAGAGGCCCTGCCCTACTGGTGCCTCACCTTTCTCCTTGGTACTGTGCCCTGTGCCCCAGCAGTGCCAGGCATTGCCAAAAGGCCAAAGCTGGAGTCCTTCAGCAGCCGTACAGCAGCTGTTTGGGGGCTGATTCACCAGCAGACCAAGATCCTCCCTCCTAACAGGCTGGATCATTTGGAGGAGGGCAGACACTCCAGCAGCAGCACCTCCAGTCAGCTCATTTCCATTTCCCTGAGCCCTTTTAGCTGTTCTTTTGCTGTGCTGCACCAAACAGTGTCCGGGACTGTTGAAGCTCTAATATCCATCATCTGGCTGTGGTCTGCAGAGCACTTAGAAATTTGGTGCTATTTTCAGTGAAGTTTTCCAAGTTGAGCTTATTGGCTCGTGGGCACCTCCTCCCAGATGGAGAACATGTGGCCGATTTCTGTGAGGGGAGGGGAATGGCCTCACTCATAAAGCAGCATGGGGGATAAGTGAGGGAATCTCATCCTGGAGCCTGTGAGATGCTTTCAGGACTATGCAGAGTGGGCCTGGAGGTTGGGCTTTTAAAGTTGCTCTTCTGAAAGCAGAATCTGCAGTGAAAGGTCGCCCATCAGATATTATGGTGGGGAAAGTACAGTGACCTGGAGGCAGGATTCGATCTCAGCTCAGCTGCTGTTTGCACCGCTGGGCACTTCCCACCCTGCTCACTTTCAAAAATGAACAGCAGGTACTGGGCAAACAGTCACTGTGCTAAAATGGGTGAAACTCTGGGGCTTCCTGGAAACATCCCTGCCTGGAACTGAGAAATGAGCACTGACTAAATGGTACAGCACATGAACTCTGAGCTCCAAATCAGAAGTAAATTTACAAAGCAGCTTTTCCTGCCTCACATTCCCAGGTGGAGCATGGTAATGTGTTTCCAAGCCCAGCTGTTGTGCTGCAGTGGTGACCAGTGGGGCGAAGCTGCTCTCTCTTTGCTCTGCTCCCCATTTGTCCATGTCTGCCTTCTGGGGGCAGAGGTGCAGGTTTGTTTTGTGGCTGAGATTCTCATTCCCTTTGAGGGAATAAAGCAAATTGTGTTTGGTTGACATTCTCTGTAGTTTCAAAGTCAAATAAAATCTGGGTTGCCAGCTTCTTTTTGTATTTCAGGAGATGCCTGTTTTCCATCCCAAACCTTCCATGTTTTGCAGCTCAATAGCACATCCCAGACAATGGCTTTAGAAATCAGACGCCTGCATTTTGGACCCACAGTGCTGAGGCAATGCCAAGTGGTGCATGGGGTGCCAGAATTTGTGCACATGGGGAGAGAGGACAAAAAACTTGCTCCAATGGGATGTTTCCACAGAGATCATGGTAATGATCTTCCATTCCCATGTAGCTTTCCATCTGCTGGCAGAGTGTGCTCACTCGTAAGCTGATGCTACACACGTCCTGTATGTGTGTCCTCAAAAATCATGTTGTAAGAGGGAAGCTCTGGAATAGCAGTGCGGGGTCTGCCTGGGGTGGGAGTGATCCCTGAGACTGCAGGGATGCTCAGGGATGCAAGAAATTAATTAAAATTGAAATAATAAATTGAATAATTGAAACTATAAATTGAAATTTAGATTACAATAAATTAGGAAGAAATTCATTACTATAAGTGTGGTCAGGCCCTGGCACAGATTGCCCAGAGAATTTGTGGCTGTTCCATCCCTGGAAGTGTTCAGGGCTAGGGTGGATGAGGCTTGGAGCAAACTTGTGTAGTAGAAAGTGTCAGGTTGAAATGGTCTTTATGGTTGAAACTGTTCTGTCTCTGTGCCACTGGGTATGGGCACAACCTTGCTGCTGTGTAACATCATCTTAGTCCTTCCCCAAATCAACATTGCCTGTAGGATGTGCCTCACATCAGCCAGGGTCCAGCTCAGAGCTGTGCCATGGCCAGACATGAGCTGGCACTTGTCTTTCTGGTGTAAGAGCCCTGTCACGAGCTAGGAGAAGCAGTCAGGGTTTATGGTCAGTGCTGGAGCAGGCTGCATTCCACACTGATACACGGGGTTATTTTCCTGCCTCATCCATCCCTTTTCCCTCTGGTTGTCATGCTAGAGGAGCTGGTAGGCCAGAGAGGATCACAGAACTCTGAGGAGGATCAGCGAGGCCGCATCCGCTGCTGGAACCTGTGGGAAGTTGGTTTATATACAATATTCCCTTGTCCTTCTGAGTGCCTCTCACTTCCCAAGAGCAGGGAGGTGAGTCTAGGAACTCTTCTCCCCTCTGCTATGATGGGTTTGCAAAAGCTACAATTTCTTCTGCTTTTTTTTTCTCCCCTCTTTTCCTGCCCCGGCATTTTTCCCTGGCCTGATGAATTTTTAAACAAAAACATGGCGAGGAAAGAACAGAAGAGAGGGGAGAAAACCCAGGAGAGGAGATGAGGAAAAAACTGTTTTTCAAATCAGAGTGATTGTGAGTGGAAGTGAAAGTTTAGGTTGTGTTTTTAATTTGAAAGTTCCAGCTAATTTTAAATCACTTTATTGACAGGAGAAAATACCTTTCCTAATACTCTTTTAAATAAACTCCAGTTTTACAAGTAGAAGTAGCAGTACTTGGTTGAAAAATACCATGGAATTATGGAAGTAAAAGGCAACTGCTGTGCTCTGTAATTCCCCCTGGCTGTGCTGAGGGTCAGTGCTCCCTGGAAGTGGGGGACTGAGGCTGGAGGAGGGGGTGAGATAGACCCCCCTGCAGATGCCCCTGGGTGCTTGTCTGTCTGTTCATGGGGGTTGCAAGCTTGATCACCCCCACATGGTCACTTTGCACAGGGCAGATGTGGACAGATGTGGTTCCTTGTCTGTTGGTGCAGGGCACTGAGCAGGCAAGGAGCCTTCCTGCTAGAGAACTGGCCGCTTAGTGCTGGAGAAAGTGGAAGAAGGAAAGAGGGAGCACAAGGATGGAGAGGAGAGGTGGAGGTAGGAGAGGGGATTAGCTCACCACCGCCAGGGAGCCCAAATCCCATCACCAGGAGGCTTGTCCTGCTCCATAAGCCAAGCTCTGACCTGCGAAAGACTCAGAGTATCTGAAGAGTATGAATCTCTGATGAATTCGTGAGATATTATGGACACCTTTTTGTGCCATGCCTTGTCCTTCCAGAAACATTCCTCTGCCATGTCCCACTGATGCCAAGGCCAGAGCCAAGCGTTGGGACTGGCCACTCTTGCTGCTGTCCCTCAGGCCGGCTGGTTTCTCTCAACTGTCATCTTGGCAGGTAGATTGAGTGTTGTTGGAAAACCAGAGCATTGTTGGAAATCCACTGCCGTCACACTGTGCAGAGCAGAGAGGGCTCCTTGCACATCTCATTGTATTTCAGGCTGGAAAAGAAAAAGAAACATTTTATGGTAATTTTTTCAACAACTTTCCAATTTTTTTTTTCTTGGTAAGCTGTCTGCAATCACTTACAGTGTTCCTGAAGGGATTAATTACTCACTGGAGCTCATTGTGCGTATTTCATATTCTGAACTGTTGGATGTGATGTCTGCCTTGGATCAAGCAAGGGGGGTCACATGGCATTTCTTTTTCCATCCTTTTCCCCTGTTCTGTTCTATCTGTCAGGCTCCTGGTGTGAACGCTCCCCGTTGCCGCTGCGGTGGGTGCTCGATCAGCGCGCCACACGTGATCCTGATTTCCCTGCTCCACGCTCCTTTTTCAAGGGAGTGTAGCCAGAATAAGACAAATTGCTTCCTTGTTTGAGTGACTTTTGGCTGATGCTTCCCCCCAAGCTGTAGTGTTGGCTCGGCTTCTCTTGCAGCAGTTGTGGCTCTGGGCTGTGCATCGTCAGTGCTTGGACAGGCCCCCAGAGCAAATTTGGGGAGAAGAGCTTAAAGCACATTGCAGAGCTGCTTCCCACGGCGAAGAGGGCTTGTGCTGTGCAGGCAGCCATTGCATGGAGCTAAGTTTTCTTAGAGGAGATAAATCCTGGCTGTGGTGCTGCCAGTGACCCCTCTGTGTTATCCTTGAAGCGTGGCATTCCCAGGTGGGTTTGCCTGCGGGATGGTGTGCGCTGGAGCTTTGACAGCACAGGGAATGGCACTGTCTCGAGCTTGGCTGAGGATCCTAACTGTCCAAGCTGGGGCTGTAACTCGGAGTGGTCTCAGCATGCCTAAAGTGGTCCTGCAGCCTGCAGGGGATGGGGCTTGTCAGTGTATGGTGGTCCAGAGGTTAGTGGCCACTCTCCCGTTGTGCCTGGAGGCTCATGGCCACTGTCATCACATGTCACTCAGCCCTTGGTGCATAGTGAGGGCAGCCACAGCAGCTAGCACACAGTGGAGAGTCCAAAGGCTCTACTGAAATCCCTCTGATTTGCACTGGTGCCTGTTTTGGAGCATTTTCTACCCTGTCCATCCCAGGTACTGCCAGGGTAGTAAAATTTGGAGTTGTATGTGGGACAGCAGCCCTTTGCATAGAATGTAAAGCGTGTCAGCATCTCTTCACTCAATGGATTGCAGGTGGTGGATTGGAGGTAAAGAACACTTCCTCCATGCTGGCCCCTAGCCCCTGGGGACCTGGGCAGGGACTGAGTGGTAGCTCCCAGAGAGCCTGCTGGTCCCAAGCATGCCCTTCCCTCCTGTGGCCCAAATAGATTTCCTGGAGGAGACAGGACATTCCTTCTCTGCAATTCACTTTTAGTGGGAAAAACACAACTGCTGCTCAAGAAAACCTTTCCCTGGTGGTGTGGACTATCCGAGTGCACTGAGAGGGGGGGGCAGGTCTGGAAGCAGTTGGAGGATGGCGTGGGCCGGCACCGGGAGTGGGGAACCATCAGTGCTAAGAATAGACAATTTATCTGCATCCCTCCCCCTGTGAAGGGTGCTCGAGGTACTGTGCAGCAATTAACACAAGTTTGTAATGGCAGATCAGCAGCATGGCCTTTGGAGCTGGTGTTAAATTTGGCTGAGTATGGATGTAGGAGACTGGTGCTGCTGAGCTCCCCAGCACACACACAGCATGTCTCTGGCGCAGGGATGTGAGGCACTGCTGTGGGGCAGCAGGATGGAATCCTGAGTGCTGGGTGTGGAGTCCCAGGATGGGGAGAAACGTGGGGCTGGTGTTGCTCCTGGCTCCAGTGGGTTAGGCACCTTTCCCAGGGAAGTTTAGAGGAGCAGATAACAAGGCCAGCAGAGGTAATGGCAGTGTTGGTGGGGAGGGGGAGCAAGCTGAGGGCTGTGGCAGTGAAAGTGGCCCTGGGGAGCTGGCACATTGGGCAGGGGAGATCACTGCACTGGTTGGGATCGCCCCATGCTTTTCACTGAGTTAGCAGGATGCCTCATCCCTCTTCGGGGCAGGGGGCATGGGAGACCTGGGGAATGCAGGAGGTCATTGTGTTGCTGTCAGAGCCATGGCACCCTCTTCAAGCAAACCTCCTGCCACTCACCACGCACAGCTCCATCTTTGGGAGAGCGTAGAGGGTTTGCTTTGGGGTGAACATCACCTGAACAGGTGATGCTGCAGACTGAAGGGACCCCAAAATCTGTGATATGCGTGTTGGTCTTCAGCTCTGCCTGGGCTGCTGTTGCAGATGCTGCCACGATTTTCAGGGGTGCACCTTGTTCCAGTGTCTGGTAGGACCATCAGCCCTAGGCACCCTAGCAGTGTTCACCCACCCGACTGCCAGGGGACCGCAGGTGCAGGGGAGAGCCCGAGCCTTGTGGGATCCTGGTGATCATATGTGCAGCAGACTTGTTTCCGGCTCCCCGCAGGCTGCTGCTCCTGGTGCCAGAGTGAATTTGGCACCTGGCCCTCCTGCAAGGCCTGGGGAGGGGGAGAAGAAAGGCCAAGCCCTCCTCGCCGCAGGCAGGAGATTCAGTTCTCCCTCGGTGTGCACAAAGACCATTTATCTCCGGAGCAAAGCCTTGGTAACCACAGGGCAGAGCGTGAAGGGCTGATTAGGGGCTGTTGAAGGAGGGGCGCAGGGGTCGTGTGCAGGCACTTCTCTTCCCATTTCCAGGGCTTTCCATGGTAATGGCTCCTATTCTCCTCCGTTGTTAGGACGTCACTCACACGCAGCTCCAACGACATCTGTCAAAACACGTCTCCCTCTGTCCTTGGCGCTCCCGGGGAAGAGGGATCCGTTGGCCCCGTAATGAGCCTGACATCAATTAATCATCAGCCTTAAAAATTAGCATCGTGGCAGTACATGTTGGAGGAAAATGATTCCCCAGATGGAAGCAAAAATAGCCTGTGTTATCTCCCTCCTCCCGCGGGATGTGGCAACAATAGATCCACTAACGAGCCTGGAACTCGTTAAGCTGGGTTTGCCCCCCCGAGGTGCTCTGCCTCCTGCCCAGTCTCTTCTCTCGACGGGCTCTTGAGGGACTCTCTTGTGCAAGGACTGATGACCTACCCTGGGGTCTGGCCCTGCTGTCAGCTGGACCCTCATGGTGTGCTCCCCCCGGGCTTTGCAGACAGCCCAGGGTGAGCTTGCAATGCTGAGCCCCTTCCTGAAGCCGAGCATTTGGAGGGGAGCAGCTGTTCTGGGATCTTGCTCTTCTGGAGTAAAGGATGCTCATCCCTGGGTGATGCTGCTGGGCCAAGCCAGTGCCTCAAGGATATGTCCCACTCTGGGAGAGCTGTCCCTTGTCCCTCTCCATAGTGACAGCTCTGAGGACTGCTGGTGCCCACAGCTTAGTGAGTGCCAGCTCCAATATTAAGGAGCTCGGCAGTGGGCTGAAGGTTTCCAGAGACACCCTGTCTGGGGAGTGACTGGGGCACCTTCTCTGGAGGCTCACAATGAGCTGCTCTTTGTGCCCATGCCATGCAGGGATTTTCCATGCTCCGAGCTGCTCTTCTTTGCTTCCAGGCAATCTGTAACCCCAGGGAGCAGTTCTGGTTGCCTACCTCTGATACTTGGGAGGTGAAGAGCCTCCATCATCAGCTATGTTTTGGGTCAGTTTGGGTGGTGTTGATCTCTCAGTGTGGAGGAGCCCCATAGGCTGCCAGGGAGGACATTTTGCATTCCTGCTGGAGACACATGAGGACTCTGTGGCTGATCTGGTGCTAGACCAAGTGTCTACCAGAGCCCAGCTGAGGCCGGGGAGAATTGTGTTTGCAACGCATTGCTCTACACAAAGCTCTCAGTCACAAGGCGAGGGGGACAAAAGGCTCCCTGTTCGCTCCGTCCCAGTGGGTGCAATTCCAACAGTTAAAAAGCAAATGTGAGTTGTTTGTCTCTGTGAATATAAAGCTTCCCCAAGCATGGCTGTATTCTGGCTGGGAATGGGAAATTTGGCTCTGCTAATGACTGTTCTCCTGCAAAACAGAGCCAACTCGAGCCAAGAGCTGCCTGGCCGGGCCCTTCTCTGCTGGCTCCAGTGGAGGGATGTGGGCTGGGGAGAGGAGAGGAGACTGATAAATGCCCTTTCAGCCAGACCTGGGCACCCAGCGGGGACCAGTGGGGAGGGATGGGTGTGGCAACCTTGGCCTCTTGTATTCAGGGGTGACTGCCACTCATGAGCACCCTGCCAGTGCCTGGGACCTTATCCTATGCCCAAGGGATCAACAATATCATCAATGCCAGGCAGGGGGCATCAGATGTACTGATTTGGGGCATCTGACTGAGAGTCCAAGGGCTGCTGTCACAGGGGTCTGGGGTGAGGATGGGCTTGGGAGGAATGACTATATCATGTGCTGCACCTTGTCTTGGACACATCCACACTATCTCCATGGATGATCCCCAGCAGTGATGGGGCTGTTGGGATGGCGTTGGTGCCGATGTGGAACCTGCCCCGTGGCTGCCCGCATGTGGCAGCTCTGGGGGCCTGTGGTGCTTGACCCCAGTGTCTGTGACAGCCAAGCCCATGGGCATCTCCTCCTCCCTAGCTGCTCCTGCATTTGCCCCATCCTTCCCTCAGCTCTCTGGGTCTCAGGGTCTTTGAAGAAGGGCTGTACACAGTGAGGAAGGATCATTTTGGGGTTAGGTCATGGCTGTGACCTGCTCAGGCCCTATTCCCTCCCTTCCCTGCAGGGAACCCAGATTGGTCCTTAATCTGCTGTCAGCAGTGGGTGCAGGATCCCCCATCCACCCACATCCCCCATGGGTGGAGTAAGAGCTGGAGCAAACTTGGAGTGAGAGCTGGCGACGTCCCCAGATGCAGGGCACATCTGGAGGGCACCAAAGCAGTTAAGTGAAGGGTTGATTTGTGCTATAGAAATCCGCAGTTCCTTCCTTTGATCCTCTGAATCAGCCCATTGCCTTCCTCGTATAAAGCCCCATTTATCTCCGCTCTTCCCAGTAAGTTTGAAGGCGATCGTGGCTTGTGGCTCCTCAGCAGCAGTGAGGAGCCTGGCTTTCTCTTCTGCTGAAGCAGAATCAGGTGAAATCTCTATGGCAACTGGCAGATGACAGGGAGTCTTGTTGCCTTGGAAATGAGGCGAGGCAAAAAAAAAAAAAAACACCCAAAAAGAGCCATCTGGAATTTTGAATTTCCACGATGTCCAACCTGTGTCTGGTGATGCGTGGGGAGTGTGAACCCGCTACTGCCGGCTGCTCCAGGGCCTCTGTGCTGGGGCCTGGCTTTGCTGTTCTGCCTCACCCTGGGGAATTAGGGTTTTTTTCTGTCTCTTCCCCTCTTTTTGGCTTTTTTTTTTGCACAGGGTCTGCAACATTGCCCTGACCATCTGCTGGTGGCTGTGAGAAAGGTGTTGTGTCTGGGGTGTTTGAGGTGCTGAAACCAGGCTGGACACAGCTGTGCTGTGTTGGGGGCCAGCATGGCACTGGCACACCCTGGTAATGCAGAACTGTGGGGGGAATTGCAGACTCCAGGGCAAACTGAGCCATGGAGTGCTGCGTGACCAGTCTGACCATCCTCTGTCAGCTTAGCACAGACCCCAGGTGCAGTGACCACTGGTGACAGTCTCTGTGACAGCCCAAGGCCTTGGGGCTGTCAGCAGGCAGTCAGTGTCACCATGTGTGACTGCCGCTGGATGTGCCAGTGTCCAGAGGCTTGGGGTACCCCTTGGAGCATGGAATTAGCCTGTTCACCTACCATCCCCCTCCTTCCCCAGCTGCACAGATGTTTCCATGTGTTATTTTGGAGACCCATGGTGCTGGTACAGGGGTGTTGGGATGCTCCCAGTTCCTCTGATGCTTCCAGGAGCAGCTTTGGAGGCAGGTGTGGCTCTGGGATGTGCAGTGCCTTGTGCAGGAGCAGAGTCTGTCCAAACACGGGGGATTTTGGGCTCCTCTGGCTCATCAGCACAGAGGAGCAGAGTGCAGCATAGAGGTGGGATGCATGGACCTAGGGGCTCTGGAGCTAGAAAAGGAACTGTGGTTTGGATGTGAAGGTGGGGGTGGTTTGGGGCCAAGCACAGCATCCATTGAAAGAATAACCCACAAATGGGCTGGAGGCCCAGTCTGGATCTCTCCAGCGGGTTCACTTGGAAACTTGTGTATGGGAGAGACCCAATTAAGTAGATTTATGGCTGCTCTAGCCTGAGAAAGTCTGAATCTCTTTTAAAAGCTTGGCTCACTGGAGCCAGACAGGGTCCAGGCTCCAGGTCTCTCAGCCCTGCCCTTGTTACGAGCAGTGATTCGCAAGGCTTAGCAACCATGATCCCCCCTAAAATGCAGATCCGGCTCAAGTCCCAGCCTGTCACTGCTGCACTGCTGCTTATTTGTTTGCTCTCACCTGCCAGCGGGGAGATGGTGGCTCCCTCCCACAGTGTGGGGCTGCCCCAGCCTGCGCTGGGGGCAATGGTGGGGATGGGGATGTTGGTAGTGATGGGGATGATGGGATAATGGGGATGGCAGTGGTGATGGAGATGGTGGTAGTGATGGTGTGGTAATAATGGCAGTGATGGTGGCTGCAGTGGTGGGGATGCAATGATAGAGGCAGTGAATGCAGGGTGGGAACTGGCTTCCTCCCCCTCTGCAGCCACCCTTGGAACCTCCCGCAGAGCCATGTCATTTTGAAGGGTCCACCAAGGTGTGAGATGTGGGGTGGCTGTGCCAAAGCGGTCCTGACACCTCTGCGCCTCTGGCTCTGCAAGGGCTGGTGCTCCTTGGGCTCTGTGGGACCTGTGCTGCCCCCACAGTGCAGCCCACTATAACCCCTTTGCCTCCCCCAAGACATGCTGCTGGCCTCTCTTCCCTCAGCCAAGGGTGAATGCAGAACGTGGGGGTTGGGCTGTGTCCAGCCTTCTGCCGTAGCCTTGCAGGGCTACGTGCAGGGCAGCAGCATGTGCAGAGGCCAGTCTGCCTTGGTGGAGTCACGGGTGGGGACTTCAGGTACCTGCAGCTTCCCTTGCACATCCCCACCCTCGATGAAGGAAGCTGGGCTTCCGTGGCCATGGGGAATGGCATCTCCAGCTCCACCGTGTGAGGGGCTGCTGCTGTCATCCAGAGAATGGTGGTGAGGCTTTTCCCATCCATTTGCCTGGGGTCAGCAGAGCACCAGTCAGCTGTCCAGGCATCTCAGTATCCCATTACTAGGGTGCTGGGTGGCCCCCTCCATGCCCCTCGGGGACCAAGACCCTCTGCTGACACTGCTGCAGAGGATGCAGGGCTGGCAGCTGCTCTCTGGTCACGCCAATGAAAACAATTAAGGAGTGCTAATGAATCTGCTGCCTTTTGGGTGGGGCAACAGGTTTGCAGAAAAGAGTTCGATGTTTTTCCCAGGGCACTGAGCAAGTGTGGAAGACATGCTCTGCCCAGCTTGGGTGCCCTGGGACATCTCCTGAGAGAGAGGAGTGATTTGGGGCTACCAGTACATCGTTGGTGAGATCACACAGGGATTGCAGGGATGGGGCTGAGCTGGAAAACAAGGCTGAGACTGCAGACTTGGCAGTCACCCCACAGAGCCCTCTTAACCATCTCCACTGATTCTGCAGTGCTCATTCTCATTTGGGAGCTGTTGGGGGGAAAAGACAGTTAAGCGCCAAAGAGAAGGGTGCGACCATCACCCTGTCCAGGTGTCCAGGGAATCAGTGCTGGATGTAATAATGCAAGATAAAGCCATTTACTCAATTCAGGAAGACTCTGCTGTTGACACACCAAGATGCTGGTTGATAGAGTTTGCAGGCTGTGGGGTGTGAATGCAGAACCCACAGGGCTCAGTGAGGTTCATACCGGGCTCGAGCTGTTGGATTTCACCTCGGGTGGTCTCCGAGTGCCAGAGTGGAGGATTTTCAAGAAAAATACCAACAAAACACTACCTATGCTGATTCATTCATAAACAGGACTGGGAACAGGGGCTGGGGCAGATGGAGGGAACAGAGCGAGTCTGCTCGAGGGTTTATGGAGCCAGGGAGTGCAGCAGGGCTGGAGGAGGCTCACAGCCCCATGAGAATGGCTTTTATTGCAGAGTTTATTAGTGGATTTTTCAATGCACTGGAAGGAATTGAGCAAGCAGTTAAAAATGTTTTCCAGCCTGGGGAAATTCGTTACAGCTACTGTGTAATAGGGGCCCACCGGAATGACTCAGGAACACCATGCAGCCTTTCCTGGTGAATTCCTACTTGCTGTTGAAATCTTTACTGGGTCAACAGGAGTCTTTTCCCAGTTGGATCCTCTAAAATGAGACCAGTTGGGTCACGGGGGGCAAGAAAAGACAAGTGTGAGTGCCATGCTCATGCGGAATGAAGACAGGTGCAGACGGTGCACCCATGCAAACCTGGCATCCTTGTGCCAGTGTTGATATCATGTTCTGCTGTCCCACTGCCTGCATATGGACACATGGGCACAGGTACAAGGTCACAGGCATAGGTGATAGACATGCACACATGCACCTTTCTGCAGGCTTTTGCTGCCATGTGGCCCCCACATGAATGATGCAAGCACATACACACTCACACAGACATGCACACAAGCGCGCGTGAGTTTCTGTGCCAAGGCACATGGGGCACACGTGTCCCATGGATGCAGCCCTGCCTGGCCCCAGCGGGAGCTGGTGGCCACATGCTTCTTTGAAATGAGCTGTCGGAGCCATTTGGAGTTGATTATTTCCTCATTCCTTGACGTACTTGGCCACGTCGGCAGCACCCGGCTGCGGGGCCACGGCTGCACCCCGGCGCGGACAAAGGAACCGCTGCCGCTTGTTCTGGGAGGTGGCGGGGAGAGTTGGACATGAACACAACCTGGAGCTCCCTGGCCTTGTTCAGCCTTGGTTCTGTGCTGCCCGTCACAGTCAGACTCACAGCAAACAGTGCTGTGCCCTGAGCCAGACATTCCAGCACAGCTCTCTCCTTCCTCTTCCTCCTCCTCTTCTTCCTCCTTGGCTGCCTCTGGCCATGCATCCCACCTTGCAGATGCTCCTTCTCATGGTGATGGTACCTGCTGCTTGCCCCAGCTTGGCCAGGCAGGAGATGGGGGCAATGGGGACTGCGTGGGTTTGGGCCAGGCACCCATAGTGCCAGGTTGCTGAGTGTGTGTAATGTGGTGATCGGTGCTGGAGGCCATTCCCAGGAGTGTTGCAGGCAAGGGGGTGGTTGGAAGTGGGCTGAGGCTTCCTGCCTCAGTTTCCTCGTTTGCCAAGAGGAGCTGTATCATATTTGCTGATGTTGAAGAGAGTACTGAAAGGGCTCAGTTGAGCAAGGAGTGTTGAGTGAGAGCTTTTAGATGAGTGAGAACTGCTCAAGCACAGCAGAGGGTATGGGGAAATGATACCCAGCCTGGCACAGGGACTAGTGACTTGGGCAGTGGGGTCTCGTGACCTCCCAGTGCAGGGCCTGAAGACAGTGACTGCATCTCAGGGTTTCCCTGTGCATGGTCACAAGGGGGGTCAAAGGACCAGAGCTAGCACCCCCTTCCCTCTCTAACAGCAGGATGGACAGAGCCTGAGAGAGCAGCGGGATCTGCTGAGGGTTGCAGGCCAGCCTGGGACTGGGGCAGGGAGACATCAGTCCCTGAGCCTGCAGCTCTGGCAGAGCAGGGAATGCTGCAGAACACATCCCAGCCGTAGCTGCCGGGAAAATGAGCCTGGCCTAGCCCGGGTGTCTGACTGACCCCGCCACGGCATGGGCTGAGCCTTCTCTGCTGCTCCATGCTCCAGCAGCTGGAAACATCTGGCTGCACAAGCTTACTAAATCGATGTGGGGAGGAATCCAGCACTCTTCTGCCGTTCCCACACTTCAGCCTCTCCCAGTGGCTCCGATTTCGACTCAACTCTGGCATGCAGTGACTTGTGAGCTCTGAGCCAGTCCCCGGCCCCTTGCTGCCCATGGGGAACAGATTGTGGGAGTCCCAGCGTCACCACCTGGACAGCACTGTGGGGGCAGATGGTGGAGCTTCAGTGCTAGCAGCAGGATGTGTGCCACAGGTGAGTGAGCAGCTCCTCCAGTCCCAATTCCAGGCCCTTTCCTGGGTGAGAACTGCTGCTTTTCCTGGAGTCCAGAGTGACCTGGAGTGTCACCCAAAAACTGGGGTGATGTCATCCAGGCATGGATGGCCAATGGTGCAAAGGATGAAGCTGCTCTCCAGGCATCAACATTGCCCTGAAACTCCTGTCCCTGAGCCCTGGGATGCTGCTTATGACCATTGGTGCCCCAGCAGCTGAGCAGTGCAGGGGAGGCGGTGCCCCTGTGCTGGCCCCTCAGTCAGGGCAGCCGGGGACACAGCCCAGGCTCGCCCCACTGCTCCTTGGATGGGGATGGCTGTAGCACCCCCACTGGCAGTGGCGCCCAGGGAGAGGCAGCGCCAGGCCCCAGCGCTGGCTCCGTGCCCAGGGGAATGGCTGCGGGTGGCCGTGGGGGGGGCAGACACTTTTGGGAGGGAGCCATGCCCGGGAGGAGCAGGCTGCCAAGCTGGCAGGGGTGGGAGCCTCTGCTGGCGCCAGGGGACAACAGTGACTCTTCATCCCATCCCACTCTGTCCTGCCCCAGCATGCAGGGACGTGGCACTGCCAGGGTACGTGTGCCGCCTTCTCCAACTGCAGGAGCTGGGTCTGGGTGACAGCACCCACCAAATGGGACCAGGGTGGAGGAGCCGAGGGTGCCAGGTCCTTCCCTGCATGGAGACCCCCCTGGGGACACTGGTGGATGTTGTATTGCTCTTGCCTGAGGTTCAGGGAGCCCAAATCTCCCATTGCCCTACACGCTGCAGTATGACAACCGGAGTCTTGGCCACAGGCTCCTGCCCTGTCATTTCAAGCCTGAAAATCCATCTTTGCAGGCAGCTTGAGGGTAGGACCTGGCAGGTTTGAGGTGCCAACACGACCCTTTCTGCCTGCCCCACCAGATGGGCAGTCTCCCCTTGTCCCTGGCTGCAGAGCAAGGTGGATCCTTCAGCACTGAGGGCCTCCTCTGCACCATGGTTCCATCTGTGCTACGGTCTCAGCTCCATCCCTCTCCCATACTGCCTGTGCATCCCCATTCTGTGGCTCAGGGGACCACTTGGAACTTCTGTGCCTTTGATTAACTCCTCCATTGTTACAGTAGATGAAGCTGGGGATGTGGGTCAGTGCCATTGGAACACGCACTTGGAGCTTCTGTGCCTTTGATTAACTCCTTCAATCTCTACAATGGAGATTTAATAATGATTTAATAATTACTTGTGTCTTGCTGAGCTGGGTTCTGGGAGCTGGACTGGGGTGATTGGACAGGAATGGGTGTCCTTATGCTCTGATGTGGCTGGCCCCATTGGGTGCCCTGTGGGCTCCCTAGCCCTTTTACCTGATCTGTAACTGACTTTAACCTGCTTGAGTGAACCCATCTCATCGGGGCTGTTCTTCATGCTTGTCACGCCCTTCCAGGCTCATGAGTAAATCAGAGCTGCCTCACTGGTCTGAGGTGCTCCTTCCCTGGGCAGCTGGGCAAGGGGAGCCTGGGGATGGGGCAGCATCACCCACGGGCGCTGTGATGGGGACAAGGAACACACAAGGAGCCCTGCTTGAGCACTGGCGTGTGGCTCTGCCTTTGTGGGGAGCTGCTGCGGTGTGTGCCAGCTGTGTCCCCTGTCCCCATGTCCCTGCAGCTGGGGTGTGTGCTGTCAGTGTCCCCCATTCCTGTGTCCCTGCAGTTCACACCATGCCGATGCCATTGCAAATCCTGAAGCGCTGGTTGCCACGTTACATTAGGAGGAGCCACATCCTAAGTCCCTGACGCCTGCTGTCACTGCGGATCCGTGGCAGGCTGCAGCTGAAAGGCCTGAAATCAGGGATCAAAGCCGCAGTGGCACGGCTGTTAGTGCCTGGGGTGCACACAAACAGGACAGGGACACGGGGCTGGAACCATGGCCCCAAGCCCACAGCACTGCTGGGACTATGCCAGGAGTGACCCCCCTCTGTGCAGGTGTCACTGTCCTTACACTTCTGTGCAGGTGTCTCTGGAGGGTGTGCACATGCTCATGTGTGCAGGTGTATGTACACGTTTGTGGATGTGCCTGCATGAATCTGCACATGTGCACAAGTGGCTGTGATGTGGGTAGATGCACGTGCACATGTGCATTTTGGGGGGGTGCATGGTTCTGTGTGTTGTGTGTACACACCCATGCCATGGGTGGGCACACCTGAAGAAGTCCCAGGGCAGGCAGGTCTTGGGGGTACTCAGCTCTGGGCTGTGCTTACGGGGGCTCAGTCCCTCTGGCTGCTCCAGCCCTACACAGAAGCAGCCACTCCTTCATAAGTGGGGCTCAGTGTCCTCCAATTGCCAGCATCCCCTCGGTCCCCCTGGCTGCACACCAAGTGATGCTGCTCCAGCACCCATGTTCCCAGGCTGGAGCACCCTTGGGGCCTGGGGCATGCAGGGGCAGGTTTGGGGACATTCTTCCAGGACTGCTGCTCCTGTCACCTGAGTGGGTCCTGTGGACCCACTTGAGCTCTGCCAGCTCATTCTTTCTGGACTAGATACCCCCTCTCATCTGCATGCTTGGGAGTGGCATTTCAGGGTGGTGCAGCTCCAGCCTGGTGCCAGCCTTGCCCTGTCCCTTCCTGGTGGGCAGAGCCACGGCTGTTGGTCAGGGCCACAGGCAGGGGGAGTGAACCATCAATCCATCCATCCGTCTGTCCGTCCATCCATCTCTCCGTCCCTCCATCCATCCATCCATCCATCCATCCATCCATCCATCCATCCATCCATCCATCCATCCATCCATCCATCCATCCATCCATCCATCCATCCATCCATCCCTTTAATGCCATCACCTTATCTCTCCACAGACCCTGAGTCCCAGAGGAAGAGGACAGTGCAGAATGTACTGGACCTACGTCAGAACCTGGAGGAGACCATGTCCAGCCTAAGGGGCTCTCAGGTGTCTCACAGGTGAGGCCCCGGCACGGGACCCCTCCCCTTCACCACAGTCAGCACCATTCTTGGGGCAGAGGGAAAGTGGCTCTGCTCCTGAAGAGGGCCATGTGGATGGGAGGGAATCAGCAGTGCTCCATGTCCTGGGGACCCTGTGTTTGGAGGCTAGGAGAAAAGCCCCCAAATGTGGTGCTGCAGTAGAGTCCTATCCCCAAAACTGCTTTGGGACAGTGGGAGTTGGGGAGTGGTGGCAGTGAGGGGAGCTGACAGAACAGAGAGAGGGGGTGGGGTCTCTTCCCAGTGATCAGGTGATCCTGAATGGACCACCAGAGGTGAATGAATCTTCTCTACCCACCCTGGTTTGCACCAGAGGCTCTGACCCTCTCAGTGTCTTAGTTTTTCTGCTGTGTGTAGGGGGACGATGGAGAAACTCTCAGCCAGAGCCCAGGATCAGTGGTAAGGGTACACTGGGGTGCCCTGCCCAGGCTGGAGTGAGGGAATGGCAGGGATGGGAACAGGGTGAGCATGGAGAACCAGAGCGCAGTGTCTGTGCTTAGGGGGCTCTGACACATGTTCTGCCTGTGTCTTCCTGAGTTACTCACTTAAGATCTTGCATGGTTTCTACTTCACTAAGGATTTGCAAGGTTGTGTGGGTGTCAGCTGGTTGGGAAAGTGGGGATGCAGGAACATCCTTCTCCTGGAGTGTGTTGCCACCTCGTGGTCTCCCTCGATCCTGTTTTTTGTCTTGGAAGGGACAAAAAGCAGCAACTTCCACCTTTCACCCACCACTTGCCATTACATTTCTTCCCATGTCACTCCTCAACCAGCCTTGCCCAGGATGAAGCAGCCCCTTGATCTCTCTCTTCATCACCAGAAATCTCTAGACCTTGCTCACCCTTGCTGTGCTTCCTGGATGTTTTCTGAGCCAGGAGCAGCAGAGAGCTGTGGCAGTGGGATTTGCATAGGCCGCAACAATATTTTTCGAACTGGCCATTTCCTGAAATTACCCATTACAGATCTGCCATCCCTTTGCTCGGTGCAGGAGCTGGGTCAGAGCCCAGCACTGCTCTTGCCAAGCTAGGGCTGCGTTGTGTTCACTTGGCTTTCATCAGTGTCAAACTCCACCCCCCTCCTCACCCCGGTGCTTAACTGCTTTGGAAATGCTCCTTAGCTCAGGTCTTAGGAAAATAGGGCGAGGACATTAAGGGTGATTAAATTAGCATTGCTGGTGGGATTTGACTCTTCACTATCACTTCCTTTCCTTGATGAGCTGAGTACATCACATGGTGAATGCCTCAGCTGCATTCCTGCCGTGGAGAAAAACCGTTATGGATAGACAAGGGATCCCTACCCCTGCACTCTCTCCCTTTCAGCGGGACTTAAATATGTGAAGATTTTCCCTCTTATCCCATGGCAGCTGAATTTATTTGGAAGCTTTTTTAATTCCAGTAGCCCACAGCAGCCTCAGCAGCTCCCTGCATCCCTCCAGGATCTCCTCTGTGGCTGTGAGCCAGATTTTCCTTTCCCGAAGCTGTGTCAGCTCTTCCCTGGTACGTTGTAATTACACACGTACCCACTCATTCTGCTCTTGGGAACACTTTCTATAAGTCTGTCCAACACAGATGTCATCTGCAAGTCCTCTGGATGTGCCTGCATTGCTGGTGTCCTGTAGCTGCTTTGGGCTTTCTCTTTATTCCTTCCACAAGCTATTCCTCAGATTTCTGTTGTTAATCTCACAGAGTTCTTTCATCCAGTGGCTGAGGGCTCAGTCTTTGCTGTCCCCTTGCTAGGGCACAATGTTATTCCTGAAATAATGTCACCATACTTCTGGCAACAGGACTGCATGAACTTCCTTCAGGGGCTCAGAGAACCATGGAATCAGAGTCACTGAGGAGACTTTCAGTGGACACTTGGAGGACACTTGGAGAAAGTCCCTAAGATTATCAAATCCAACCATTTCCCCAGCACTGCCATGTTCACCACGACACCATGTTCCCAAGCGCCACATCGACATGTTTTTTATACGCTTCCAGGGATGCAGATCCTACCACTGCCCTGGGAAGGCTGTGCCAGTGCCTGACCACCCTTTCTGAGAAGAAATTTTCTTTTATATCCAACCTAAACCTCCCCTGGCACAACTTGAGTCCATTTCTTCTTGTCCTGTCTCTTGTTCTCTGGGAGCAGAGCCCAAGTCCCCTCCAGCTGCCTCCCTGTCAGGAAGTTGTGCAGAGCCAGAAGGTCCCCCTGAGTCTCCTTTTCTCCAGGCTGAGCCCCCCTATCTCCCTCAGTTGCTCATGGAGCTCCAGACCCTTCCCCAGCCATTTAGCCCTTCTCTGGACATGATCCAGCTCCTCAGTGTCTTTCTTGTCATGAGGTGCCCAGAACTGAACCCAAAACGTGAGGTGAGGCTTCTGTTCCTCCTGCTCAGAGACATGGTTGGCATCTGCTCTGTGCTGCCGGCAACACAGCCTCAAACAGCCTTTGTGCTACCGACAAAAACAAACCCCTTTTTGCTGCCCCTTTTAGTTCCGCTTTAACAAACTTCCTATTTTTTTTTTGTGTAGTTCCCCATTTTAGATTCAATGCTGCAGCTGGGTTTTGGCTTTGGGTGCTTCTGCAGGAACGTTTAATCCAAGCTAGGGAATAATTTACTGATAGTAGTGTTTGGAGCCAATTTGAGGACTGTGGGTTCCCAAGGAGCTGCTCCAAGAAGTAATTGTTTCTTGTGGCTAAATTTAGTTTTAGTATCATTGTTTGCCCAAAATACACCCTGAGAGGCGCAGGGAGTGATGGAGCTCCCCATTCCTGAAGCATTCCTTGGCTCTGGGCTGGCTGCAGAGCACTGTGCTTATGGACAGCCCCTGGGGCTGGGCAGCCCTCTCTTGGGTTCATCTTTCCAGCTTAGATGTGGGGTTCAGTCTACAGGGATTCAGTGTGGGGTGCTGCTGCAAGGACAGGTCATGGGTCTGTCCCTCGGCATTCATTCGCTCTCAGCCTCCACTCCCCAGCATGGCCCACTGTCACATTCCCAGGGATTGGTGCCACCACCCCAGCTTCTTCTGTCCGGAGTCTGATGAGATCTTGAGGTGCAGATGTTGAAGTGCTGGGGGGGAAGTGGCCAAGCAGAAGCAGCTCAGACACAGAGAAGCATATCTGGGCTTTCCACTAAAGGTGCCCTATTAGGAGAGTTCAGCACAGCTGGAATTTGGGACTGGGGCCAGTCTGCAGAATAGTGCTGACCCCTCTCCCAGGTGTGTTTGCCACCATTGCTGGTGGCACCCCCTTCCCTGCTCCTAGGTGGGTGAACAGGGCTGTGGTAGAGTGTTGCCTTTGTGGATTGGTTTGAGCCCAGAGTCCCCATCATACCCCATGTCCTATTCCACTGTCCCCAGGGAGACAAGGGCTAAACTAAACACCACTAGTGGGACATTTCTAAACATCGTGGTGTGCATGTCCCAGTGAGTCCTGGACTGTGGGATACTGGGCTGGCAGGGAAGGAGGGAACTGTCCCTTGCCAGCTGAGACAGAAGGAGTCCAGGACAGACAGCATCTCTGCAACCACAGTCCTGGGAGTCTCTGGCCTTGCCTGGCTGCCTCAAAATGGGCAGTTTTGGTATCTGAGCACTTGCAGACCCTGTTCTAGAGGGGGTGAAGGAGGGTACAGACCTCCATTCCCCCCTGTGCCCTGCCCTAACCCCCCGACTGCCTGTCCTGCAGCTCCCTCGAGATGACCTGCTATGACAGTGATGAAGCCAACCCACGGAGCATCTCCAGCCTCTCCAACCGCTCGTCCCCACTGTCCTGGCGCTACGGGCAGTCCAGCCCACGCCTGCAGGCCGGGGACGCGCCATCGGTTGGGGGCAGCTGCCGCTCCGAGGGCACCCCGAGCTGGTACCCGCACGGGGAGCGCACGCATTATTCACACACCATGCCCATGCGCAGCCCCAGCAAGCTGAGCCACATCTCCCGCCTGGAGCTGGTCGAGGCCCTGGACACCGACGATGTGGAGCTGAAGTCGGGGTACATGAGTGACAGTGATCTGATGGGGAAGACGCTGACGGAGGATGATGACATTACCACGGGGTACGTGCCTGGACTGGGGCTCTCCAGGATGTTCCACCCACTCCTGTTTGGCCGGCGTTGGGGGGCACCTGGCACAGTGAGGGTGGATGGAGTGGTACATAGGTTACAGCCAGTCTGGTTAGGATTAGATCATGTCCCCACAACCCAGGAGATGCTTCCCTGCCAGCAGTGCTGGAGGTGCTGGGCCAGCTGAGTCTTCTTGAGGCTGATAGGCTCCTGAGCCAGAATGAGCTGCTCTCCCAGCATGTGGGAAGTGTCATGCTTGATCCGGTTGTTCCTGGAGCAGGGAGCTGAGAAAAGTGCATGGTTTGCATCTGCAGAAGCCCTGAGCCAGAGTCCTGCTGGGGTGAATGCTGCTGCTTTCAGAAGTGCTCTCCAGTTTACACCAGTCGGTCTAAGTGACTTCTTGTGACACTGGCACTTGTGGGGAATGTCCTGTGGGACTGCTGGTGGTCCGTGGTGGGACAGGCTGGGTCAGATTTCAGCACCCCAATGAGAACTGGTCACTAAGGTGTCATTGCTGCTGATGAATGACTCCACATGGAGCAGGGTGTGCTGCTGAGCAGGGTCTCTCCTTCTGGGACCTCTGTTGGCTCCATCCCTCCACCCATGGGGCCAGAGACATATCCTGCCAGATGGGCACAATCCAGCACTCCCAGAGCTCATGTTTTCTTGCCAGATGTGTCCAGCTCCTGCTGCACTATTGAGGTGCCCCTGACTCTGGCAAGGGTCCAGGATTTGAATATGTTGGAGGTTTCCTGTTTCAGCACAAGAGAAAATAAATAACTTAGACGTTTGAGCTGTCCCAGAGCCCGAGGAGGTATTTGGCCTCCTAACAGTGCGGCTCTGGCCCTCCTGGAGTGGCTGTAGTCGTATCAGTTTGGTGCAGGATAGAGCACAGCCTGTGGCTTCTCACTCATCCTGGGGCCAGTGCTCTGCAGCCTGGAGATGCATGTTGCAGTTGCAGGGGGCACACTATCATGTTCCAGGTGCAGGGGGCACACCATTGGCTCTCTGCTGGCTTCTGCCCCTGCCATGCTTCAGCTGTGGGCTGAGTGTCTGTGGCACTGTGGGTGTCGGACCCATCCTCCACATGGGCATGTGGGATGACCTTGGGGGCTGCCCTGTGCTTGTGAATGAGGGAGCCTTGTACTGGTTCAACACGGACCTTCCTGTAGATTTTAACCTATTGCTTGGCAGCCAGAGGTCCCATGTTACCACGTTCTGCCACTGGACACTGGACTTAAAGGTGTGATTGGCAGAGGGGTGGATTTGGACTGCCTTGGAAGGCTGAGATTGCAGCAGGGCTGGCTGTGGTGATGAAGGGCACACTGCTCCCCGTCTCCCTCCGTGTCTCATCTTGGTGCTGCTCACACAGGCAACTCAGGGTGCCCTTGGCTTCAGAGGCAATGCTGGGAGGGGTGACTAGAGCAATGCTTTGTCTCCATCAGTCGCTCAGCAGGGGGAGTGTGCGAAGGGTCGTGGACCCACAACAGCTCAGCCCTGCACAGCTATGGGCAAGATTTACTTCTTCAGGAAGGTAAAGGCTTTGGGCATGGACCCCTGCATGGCGGTGCCTCTGTGAGGCCCTGGCAGCACCACAATCCCCTGGTGTGAGTGAGGCTGTCAGTGCTGTGGTGAGCTGGGCCATGACCGGGTGCCACAGTCCCTGTTCCTGTGCAGAGTCCCCAGCATGATGCCCTTGATGTGCCCGGAGTTCTCTGCCAGAGACAGGGTGATCTGTGCTGGGCACCCTCCCCAAGGAGGGGTGCAGGAGTAAGGCAGGGCAGCACAGGACCCCCTTATCTGCAGGGGCATGTCCTGGGGATCAGCCATTTCACCTGAGTCATTGCGGGCACAGGGCCATGTAGTGACCTACACAGCTTCATGGCTTCATCCCCCATGGTCCTGCAGCAGGACTTAGGGGGGTCTCCCAGGATGGGCAGCGGGGCAGGGTCTCTGTCCTCAGAGCACACCATTGGCTGGGTGCTGGGATACAGAGGTGCTCTGTCCAGCAGCCTGCACACTCTGGATGCAGAGCCAGGGCAGTAGAGCAGGGGCATTCCCTCCTACACAGAGCCAGAGGAGACAAGGAGCTGGCCAGATGCAGTCATCCAGCACAGCCCCTCATCCAGACCCCACTCTGCCACACATCCCTTCACCCAGTGCAGCCCCTCATCCAGCACAACCTCTCATCCAGCACAGCCCCTCACCCAGCACAGCCCCTCATCCAGCCTCCTCACTGGCTCTGACCTAGAAAGCCACCAGCGCCCCAGGCCGCATCTCACGGTGCCGCTAATGCACCGGGCAGGAGCCGCGTGCTGCAGATGGGGCCAGCAGCCCCCAGCCCGGGCCGGGGGGCAGCGTCCCCTGCACCGCGCCGGCGCACGGCCCAGCTTGTAGGGCAGTAGGTCAGAGACAGCTCAGAGGACACAGTGACACATCCCCGTTGGAGACGTGTGGGTCTGTGGGATGCAACCCGGCATCCCCGAGGTTCGGTGGGGTAGCAGACTGGAAGGAGCGAGGGCTAAGGTAGGTGCGGCATGGGAACAATGGGACTGCCTGCAAGGTATTGAAGTGGATTCAGCTGGGTGGAGGTTGGGGTGAGCCCAGCCAAGGAGGCTGTGGGGGACTTAAGGCCCAGCTCAGAGAGAGAGTAGGATGGTCAGGTCTGAGCAGGGATTGACTGGGGACACCCAAGCCCCCAGCAGCATTCCTGTATTAGCCAAACGTACTGGTATTCCGGCTCCTCGCTCAGCCGCTGATTTCAGGGACTGGAAAGCTCTGGCTTTGGCCCTCTGTTCAGCAGCACATCCCTTTTGTTCCCAGTGTCACCATATCCTCCTTGTGCACTGCAGCAGGGCAGGGACCTGGCACTGGCAGCACCCACCAGGATGTGTCCAGGGTGACTGAAGGGGTGGAAGGGAGGCTGCTGCTTTCCTGCCCTGTCTTTGGGGCCTGGGTAGGGCATGGGCACCAGTCTTGGGCTGTTTCTCCAACACTAAAACATATTCGCTCTCTTTCTTGGTCGACTCTGGTTCCCATCCACCACCATTCAGTGGCCACTTGCTGTTCCCTGCCCTGAGGCCAGTTCCAGGAAGGGTGCGGGGCCACCAGTGATGCTTTCCCACCCATCCAGGCTGGGGTTGTTTCCTGAACACTGGAGGTCACCCCACCAAGGTCACTCCACCAGGAGGTTCCCCAGGGACATCTCTGTCTGCATAGCCACAGCATGGGTGCCTTCATGTGTGAGGAGCATCGAGCAGGATGTACAAGCCAGGTTTGGCCTGGTTTTGTTCTGGCGATGTACTGCATGTCTGAGCAGTGCCACCACAGTTTGGCTGCATGTTGGTGTGTCCTCCACTCTGCTGTGTGTGCCCAGAACCTGACCTAATGTGCCCGAGTAGTGGCTCAGCACTGTCCCTGGTGTTCCCTAGCGCCATTTGGGTCACGGTGGGAGTGAGTGGGATGCTGCAAGGCTTTGCTGCAGTCAGGAGCTCATGGGGTGCTAAAGGAGCTAGCGGGGCTGGCTGCTGAGTCAGCACCTTCTGCTGCAGTGGCTGCAGGAGGCGTGATGGTCTGTGTGTGCTGCAGGGCTGTGGTGTGGGGACATAGCTCTGGAGCCAGCCCCTGTGGCTTTGCATGTCCCTCAGGGCTTCCAGAGCCCTGGGGGAATCTTTGTGTGACCCTGGGAGTGCCGAGATTTCAGGATGTCCTTTTGGATCTCATTAATTGGGGGTGGAAAGGGAGGCAGCATTGCATCCCACCACAGCAGTGGCAGCATCTGCACCCTTGTGAGCTGGGTACTGCCCTGACTGCTTTTGGGCCACAAGGCAGCAGCTTTTGGAATTGGGAGTGCAGGGCACATGTGTCCAGCCCTTGGCACATCCCAGGCACTGTCTCAGGTCACTGTGATGGTGCTGCTGGCAGCCAAGTGCTGAAGAGCCTGTGGTCCCCTCCAGCAGGGTTGGGGCTGCCAGCAGCATCCTCCCGGGAGGGATACTCTGGCGCTGACACCCGCTGCGCTCCGGCTGGCCTGGCTCTGGCTTCCTCGCAGCTCCTCAGGCTCGGCACAGCCCGTAGGCGGGAGCAGATGTTTGGCTCAGCTCCCCAGGAGCAGCAGGGGAGCGGCCGCCCTCCTCCTGCTCCAAGCAGGACTGGCGCTGGAGCCTGCTCCCTTCCCTCGAACACTCCTGCTCTACTTTGGCTAGTCCAGGATGACCCATTGCCCTGTCCCAGTGAGCCCATGAAGTCATTCCTCATCAGGGACTTCCCGTGGGGCATGGCTGTGGCCCTGCACGTGGCCTGGCGTGTGTGTGGGATCCTGGCCTGGCTGGCTAGGGAGCAGTGTTGTATAAATATTTGCTGGGCTGCTCCGCGTGCCGGGCTTGGCGAGTTCCTGCCTCCAGCTGGGTACAGGGGATGCTCCCAGAAAGGGGCCCCAGGACCCACTGGGCATTGGCACCACCTGTGCGCTGCTTTCTAGCAATTTCATCCTTTGGGGTTTGGGTTGATACAGTGCTGATCCCTGGCCCTTGGGGATGTGACAGTGGCTGCATGAGGCATGTTTTGGGAAGCGAGTCCTGGCTTTGTGAGGCTTGGGGGCACCTGGAGGTCAGTGCACGCCCAGGATACGGGAAGCTGCTGGCCCCTGTGGTTTGTTGATGAGGTTGGATGTGGACACAGGGCAGGACCAAGCACAGAGTTGGACCTCACACACCCATGTGCTCTGGGGAAAGCTGCTCAGGAGAATCTGACCCCCAAATGCATCTGCCTTTCTGCATGCCACCTAGGGACCTCAAGACACAGCTTTACCATGTGCCACCCTGCCATCTGTGGAGGGGCTTGGCCACTGTGGACTGAGGTGTCTGAGGTCACTGGCTTGTCCAGACAACAGGAAAAATAGGAATTTCGCAAGCAGGCTGAGTCATGCCGCTCCCCACCCCGGCACTGCCCTGGGACTCTCTGAGCATTGCACGTAGCTGCTGCAGCCCCCCTGTGTGCCACGGTGACCAGGGTGAGGCTCCATATGTCAGCAAAATTGCCAGTGGAGATCCCCGCACCGGGACATGCATCCTCCGGGGTTTCCAACACTCGGGGGGGTTCAGGTGGTGACCAGAGCTGAGCTCTCAGCCAGGAGTGTGGTTGGGGTCCATGGCTGATGTCACTGCAGTGGGCAGTGAGTGCTGGCTGACCCCCCACGGCCTCGGCCTCGCTGCCACAGAGAGATCAGACCCTGCTATTACTGAGGATGATGGCTCAGGGCTGGGTGGAGGCACAGCCTGGCCATGGGTCCCCCTTTGCAGAGACCACACTCACTCAGGGGTCCTGTGGCCGAGTTCCCTGCACACCCTCAGGGACCTGGGAAGCCAGAGACCAGAGGCAGTGCTGCCTGGAGAATGGGGTCCTGAATCCACTGCAGGATGTGATGTTGATCCTCTTCCTCTAGATGAGCTCAGGCAGGTCAGATCCCCTTTCCCTACCTCAGTTTCCTCATTTGCCAGATCTCTGCAGTCCGCCAGTTCCTTTGAGTGTAGCTTTGGAGAAAAGTGCCAGATTCGGGTACCCAAAGTCCAAGCAGGAGACACCTAGGGTTAAGGTAGCCTGACTCTCGGTAGGAGCTGGAGTTCTCTGAGGGGATACCTGGGGGTCTGGAAGGGGTCCTGGAGGATATGGAGGGGTTTACAGGGCTGTGGGCATCAGGGAAGTCAGGGAGTGTTGTTACGCTCTGGTTCCTGATGTGGATGTGAGGGGGATGCAGAGCCCCGCCCTGCCCACATCCATGGGGAGCTCCCAACCCCCTCTACGGGATTTATGAAGCTAATTGTTTTTTCTGCCCCATTAAGTGGAGGAGAGGGGGAGGGTGTGAAGAGCCCCGGCTGTGTCTGAGCTTTCCTCACTGCTCCTATCTCAAGTCACAGCATGAGGCTGGGGCTGGGAGCACCAGTGCCACAGATCCCCCTCAATGCCAGTGATCTGCTGATGTGGGGTGTGGGACCCCCTCAGTGCAGGCCCCACATTTTCTCCAGTGCCACCGGAGGAAGGGGCCAGGGCATACCAGGACTTGCTTCCATCCAGGGTGGGCTTCAGGCTATCAGTGGGGATCTGGCTGCGCTAGCCTGGCAGGGACATGAGCATCGAGAGCCAGGTGGAGCAGTGAGAGTTCAGAAACGTCCAGCTCCAACAGCAACCTCTGCTGAGAAATGTGCTGGGGATACTCCTCTGTACAGGGCTCAGTGCCTGTGCCCATGCCCATGTGTCTGCTGTGACCAGCAGCAATTCTGTGCCATCATTCCACACCAGGCTCTGGCAGGGTCGAAGCTGCCTTTCTGAGGGGCTGCAGTGCTGGGCTGTGTTGGGCTGGCTCCTCTGCCACCCTGGATGCCTGGATCTGGGGCCTGCTCTGAGCATTGCCTGGGCCGGCCGTGGTAGAGCTGAGGCAGCCAGCCAGGAGAAGAGGAGGGAAGGGACAGCACCTGGCATCGTGCCAGGCCGGAGGGACTGGACGGATGCAGTGCTGGATGGGCTGTGCCACCGCACCCGTTGGCACACACAGCCATGGGGCTGGCACTCCACCACAGGGCTGCTGCACTGCCAGCCTCTGGCCATGAGCTCCTGCCAGGGCTTGGTGGCTGTGGGCACGAGCTGATCAGAGGGGACAGGGATGGCCTGGTACCCCTGTCCTGCCATGCTGTGCTGTGCCGTACCATGCCGTGCTGGGGCAAGCAAGCCCTGTGTGGTGAGTGATGGGGCAGTGGGGAAGGAGCCAAGAGGCGTTGCCATTGCTTCAAGGAAGGAATTACTTATTTCCCAGCCTGCAGGATGGGGTCTGTCTTACCAAGGCTGCAGTTAACTCTCTCTGCCCTCCGTGGCCAGTCTGACGAAGCTGTCCCTGGTGTCAGCATCCCAGTGAGGACCCTGCCCCACAGCATGGCTCTTGCTGTGATGTGAGAGAAAGATTAAAAAAGGACAAAAATAGGGGGTTTGGTCAATGAAAGGCAGAGCAGGGCAGCCGTGGGTGTCCTTTCTGGGGATGAGCCCAGGGTTGCTGTCCCACAGTGGGACCCACGTCGGGAGGTGGTTCCTTCCGGGAGAGAGAAAAGGGCTGTTTAGAGGGCACTGGGTCCAGGCCCAGTGCTGAGCAATGGCCTCTGGTATCACATTGTGGGCTGGACTGGGGGTCACTGGTGCTGTGTTTGGGAAAATGAATCGTGGTTTGGAGGCTCTGCGGGCAACTGGGGGGACGCTGGAGGACACCAGGGGCAGCGGTGGGGGTCATGGCTGGGGGGCAGAATGTGGGGATATGGCCGCGGGGCTGGGGGCTGGAGTGGGCGCGGCTTGGAGCCGGGATCCCG
>JAHLSL010000083.1:884865-905261 GCA_025920805.1 Petroica traversi | reverse complement strand
GTCCCGCCCGCCCGCCGGCGCCGCGGAGCGTGGCACGACGGACACGCTGCCCTTGAGCATCCCTGTCCCCGGGAGCTGCCGCCGGGTGATTGCGAGTGGCTTCGGTGCGGGACCTGCAGGAGCTGGGAATAGCTCTGGGTAAGATGGAGGGGATGGAGCACAAAGCAGGGGGTGAGTTTTGCCCCAGAGTGACACTGTGACGTGGCTGCCCCCCGTTTGCAGGTTCAGGGGGGCACTCGAGGTGCCAGGGCTCTGGCATGCTCCAGGAGTTTGTGCTTGCTGAGGGGCCAGTGGTGCTGTGGTTGAAGCTTTCCTTGCTGTGCTGCCTAGGGCATAGACGTCCCACTTTGGGGGATCCCTTAGTGTACCAGCCATGTGCCCCATAAGAGAGTCAGAAGCACCTTCACAGTGTACAGCTGGCTTCCCAGCCTCACCCCGAGGTTTTAGTGATTTTGGAATGTGACCTTCCATGTTGCCTTCCTTGGCACAGGGTTGCTGGATTTGGAGGATTTGGAGTCGCCTCCTGCCTTGGCTTAACTTCTGTCCCTCTGCCCCTTTCTCTGTGGCTCTCTGGATGCCAGGGCATCCCCTGGGGCAGGGGGCGTGTCATGCCTGGCTGGGAGAGCGTTTGGGGTTTCCCTGCCCAGTCCCGAAAGCCAAACTGAGTCACCCAGCACCACATGTGGCTCCAGCCGTGTTTCTGTAGGACACAGCCCTACAAAGCCTGGCCTCACTCCTGGCACTGCCTGCTGCCAGGTGATGCCATGCTGGGACAGGAGCTTTGCTGCAGGCTCTGGGGTGGGGACTTCTGTCCCAGTGGGAACTCACCCTAGGCATAGTGCTCGTGTTGAGACATGGTTTGGAGCTGAGAAGCTCAGCAACACATCCTGGATGCATGGTCCAATTGTAATCCCTTCCTGGGCAGCAGCACCTGCTGGTGCTGTCCCAGAAGCTGCTGTGGGGACACAGGTGGCTGTGTCCCTCCTGGCTCTGGCCAGTCTGTGATGAACTCCTCCTGATGAACAGTGGAAAGAGCAGGACACACAATGCAGGTCTTATGATGCTGGAGCTGCCTTTTTTGCTCCCTCTTGAGCTTTGGGTGTCGGACGGGGATGGTGGTAGCTGTTCTGCTGCTGCTGTTGGAGTTCTGGTGTTTGCTTGGCTTCTCTTGCACCTCTGTGGCCCTGATATAGAGAAACAGGCATCTCTTGCATGGACTGTGGCTGGCTGCAGCTCCCAGCTCTGCTCCCCACTCCTGTGCCACTGCTTGTCACAGAATTATGGCGTGGTGTGGGTTGGAAGGGACCTTAAAATTCATCTTGAGCCACTCCCTGCCGTGGCGTGGGACACATTTCATTAGACCAGGTTGCTCCAAGCCCCATCCAACCTGACCTTGAACATTTCAGTGATGGGGCAGCCACAGCTTCTCTGGGCAGCTTGTTCCAGTATTGTCTCCCCCCACCTCTTACAGACCCTTGGAGGCTGCAGGGCCTCACTGACCTACTCAGCTGCTGACCTGAAAGGTGCTGTGCTCATCCTGCTGGAAGGTGCTCCGTGCCCGTCTGTGCCAGATCGCCGTGGGCACAGCCCTGTGCTGTGGAGCCAGCTGGGCTCGTGGGGCACCCAGGCAGCTGCTGCACCAGTGGGGTGCTGACTGACGGCCCTGCAGATGGGCTTCTGCACACTTGGCTGAGCCCTGTCATGGAGCAGCTACCTCAGCTCAGCAGCAGATCCTGGATCTGCTGCCTGTGGCTGCTGGGGGCTGGAGAGGGGCAGCAGGGTGCAGTGGGTGTGGACCACCTGGGGAAGGGTGGATGCTGCGGGACTGCTGGTTTGTTTATTCCAGCAGTCCTGCCCTTTCTGACAATCCCGCCTCTCCTCCAGGGTCAGAACAGGTTTCCGGGGGCTTGTCACCAGCTGTGGTACTGCCAGTCCTGTGGCTACGGTGTGGGCTTACCTCTGCTGTTGGCATCCTCCACCCTGCCAAAGCTCCACAGAGCCTTAATGGGGTGATGCAGGGCCATTGAGGCTTGTGTGCCAGAGGGACACAAGCCCATGCCAGGCTGGGCTGGAGCCAGCCATGGGCCCTGCATGCCATGTCCCTGCCACGGACACTTCCAGGAGCTGGTTTCTGCCTCGGGAGCCCCTGGAGCAGGGAGATGCCACAGGTGGTGGGACCCATTGAGCTGGGCAGGGGTCTGATTCAGTCTTTCCCTCACAGCTGGGATGAGAGCAGCTCCATCAGCAGTGGCCTCAGCGATGCCTCTGACAATCTCAGCTCGGAGGAGTTCAATGCCAGCTCCTCGCTCAACTCCCTGCCCTCCACTCCCACGGCCTCGCGCAGGAACTCGGCCATAGCGGTATGTGCCAGTGGCACCCCGATCCTTCCCGGCCCCTTTCCCAGCTCGGGGCCACCACCTTGGTGGGAAAGAGGGGGATGGAGGGTGCCAGTGTGAGGAAACAAGGATGGCACAGGGTGTCTGCTGCATCCTTCTCCCAGCTGGCTGATGCTCTCTGGGAATGGGTTTGGGGTGGGTGCCAGGAGTGCCCCTGACTCCCCTCTGCCCCCAGCTGCGCACGGACTCGGAGAAGCGCTCACTGGCAGAGAGCGGGCTGAGCTGGTACGGTGAGGGCGACGAGAAGGCACCCAAGAAACTGGACTACGACAGCAGCAGCCTCAAGATGGAGCATGGCTCCTCCAAGTGGCGGAGGGAGCCCTCGGATGGTGGTGAGGAGGGGTCCAAGGGCGGTGAGCTGAAGAAGCCTGTCAGCCTGGGCACCCCAGGCTCCCTCAAGAAGGGCAAGACTCCTCCGGTGGCTGTGACCTCCCCCATCACCCACACAGCCCAGAGCACCCTCAAAGTGGCAGGTAAAACCAGATTGAGCAGGGTCCAGCTCCTTTGATGGAGAGAAGGTTGGGTGGTGTCTTTGTGTGCCTTGCCCAAGCATGGGATGGCTGTGCTCAGAGCTGGGAGCTGGGTGAGGGCTGGAAGGGGAGGCAGGGCTGTGTTGCAGGCTGCTGGCAGGTTGGGGGGGCTGTGCCTGCCCCATGGCCTAATGTCCTCACACCAGGCTGGGGGGTCTTTGAGGGCACTAAGGGTCTGGCATGTCCCCTTTCCATCACATCCCTGCATCTCTGGTGCCTAGGTCTTGTCTGGGCTCATTCACTTCCAAATGGCCCCAAAGCCTCCTGGGACACTAACCTGTCCTTTCTTTCCAGCAGGCAAGCCAGAGACCAAAGTCACCGACAAGAGCAAGCTGTCAGTGAAGAACACGGGCCTGCAGCGCTCCTCCTCCGATGCCGGCCGTGACCGCGCCGCTGATGCCAAGAAGCCCCCATCAGGGCTTGCACGCCCTTCGTCCTCCAGCTCCTTTGGCTACAAGAAACCTGCCCCTGCCACTGGCACAGCCACTGTCATGCAGGCTGGGGGCTCGGCCACGCTCGGCAAGATCCAGAAGAGCTCTGGTATACCTGTGAAGCCAGTCAGTGGGAGGAAAACAAGCCTCGATGTCTCCAATGCACCTGAGCCTGGGTTCCTGGCCCCAGGGGCTCGCTCCAACATCCAGTACCGCAGCCTGCCCCGGCCAGCCAAGTCCAGCTCCATGAGTGTGACCGGGGGCCGCAGCACCGCGCGGCCGGTCAGCAGCAGCATTGACCCCAGCCTGCTGAGCACCAAGCAGGGCGGCATCTCGGTGTCACGGCTCAAGGAGCCATCCAAGGTTGGCACTGGCCGTGGCACACCAGCCCCTGTGAACCAGACGGACCGTGAGAAGGAAAAGGCCAAGGCCAAGGCTGTGGCACTTGACTCTGAGTGCAGCACCCTCAAGAGTGCCAGCTCACCTGAGAGCACCCCAAAAGCCCAGGCCAACCTCCCGCCAGCAGCCAAGGTGGCTGAGCTACCCCCTACACCTCTCAGGTATGGTCCTTCCACCTCTGAGGGCAGCAGGTGCCTGGCATGGCTGTGCCCAGCACCAGTACCTGAATCTCACCTGTTTCCTTACCCATTTCCCCCCTCCAGAGCGGCTTCCAAGACCTATGTGAAGCCTCCCTCACTAGCCAACTTGGACAAGGTCAACTCCAACAGCCTGGACTTGCCCTCCTCCAGCGAGCTGCACACGCCACACACTGCCAAACTCCAGGACCTGCACCCGACCGGCGGGCACCTCGCGCCCTGCTTCAGCCCCAGCCCTGCCCCCATCCTCAACATCAATTCGGCGAGCTTCTCCCAGGGCCTGGAGCTCATGGGTGGCTTCAGTGTCCCTAAAGAAGGCAGGATGTACCCCAAGCTCTCCGGCCTTCACCGCAGCATGGAATCCCTGCAGATGCCCATGAGCCTGCCCAGTTCCTTTTCAGGGGGCAGCACCACCACCTCCACCCCTGCTGCTGCACCTCCTGCCAGCACAGAGCAGGAAGAGGAAGAAGAAGAGGCAGGAGAACTGGGCTGGAGTGGGAGCCCCCGGCTCACACATCTGGACAGGTATGGCTGGAAGGAGGTTGGGGGCCTGCTGCGGCACCTTCATGGGCTCACATCACTCCCTGCTGTCCTGCCATGTCCTTTGCCTGCTTCAGAGTCTCTTCGTGCTACATTTCTAGGGAAAAGCTCCCTGTTCCTGCAGCTCAATCCCCGTGGTTCCTTCCCTAGTCTGTGCAGGGATGTCACTGATCTTTCCTTCCCTTCCAGTGCCAACCGTGACAGGAACACGCTGCCCAAGAAAGGGTTGAGGTAAAAGAGCCCAAATCACTTTTGGATGGTGCTGGGGTGGGAAGGGGGGGTGCAGTGCCTCTGAGCCAGGAAAGCTGGGCTGCATTGCAGGGGGCAGGAGCTGGACGGTGCTGGTCAATCTTACCGTGCCTGTCTGTGGCTCCCCAGGTACCAGCTCCACTCCCAGGAGGAGGCCAAGGAGCGGCGCCACTCACACGCAGTCAGCGGGCTCCCCGAGTCGGACGAGCAGCAGGAGCTGCCCTCGCCCCCTGCCCTCCCCATGGCGCTGGTCGGGAAGGGTCCTCTCACCAGCATTGGTCAGTGCCCTCCGCTGCTGGCCCCTTCCTTCCTGCTCCCTGTGCTCCCTCCGTGCTGGTGCTGCCCTGGGCGCTGCTTTTCTCCTTGACACCACACCAGCACCTGGTGTTTTGGGTGCTGGATTGGGACCAGGGCTGTCCATCCCCTCTGCTTCAGGGTATCTCATCCACCTTTGGGGCTCAGGCCACAGCTGTTCCTCTGGGGGTGTGTGGGATAAGCCCTGCCCTGATCTGACCAGGACCTGCATGTTCCTGGAGGGTTTGGGGGGTCCAGGCAGATGGGTTGGGGCAGTAGGCTCCACTCCTGGACCTGCAGATGTTGGGCTGTGGCATAGTGGTGCCCACTTGGCCCTGGGACAATGGATTTGTTTCTCAGCCCTGTGATTACCTTGGTGCTGGTGTCCAGGTCTTCCCAGCATCAGCCTGCCTTTTAGCTTTCCCTAGCCCCTCCCTGCTTTGGGACCACAATCCCTGCTTCCTCACTGCATCACAGCTCTTGTGGATCGCTCCCAGTCCTGCTTCCCCATCCTGATGCCAGATCCCCAGTGTGACTCTGACCCTGCCTCCTCCTCGCTTTCTCCTTGCAGTGAGCCCCACTGCCACCACAACCCCACGGATCACCCGCTCCAACAGCATCCCTACCCACGACTCCACCTTCGAGCTGTACAGCACCTCCCAGATGGGCAGCACCCTCTCCCTGGCTGACAAGCCCAAGGGCATGATCCGCTCGGGCTCTTTCCGGGACCCTGTGGACGATGGTGAGACTGTGCTGTGCTCCTGCCCAGGCAGAGGAGGCTGTAGGGAGTTGGTGGGGCTCCCTGCACCCTTGTCCCTTCCTAATACTGCTGCCATGGCATTGTTAGATGGGTCAGTGTGTCCCATTCTTGGCATCAGAGCAGGGACAGCAGGCCCTGAGGGGCCTGTTTGACTCTGCGCTGGCATCAGCCCTGGTCTGTCCTGACCCCATGGGTACCCAATGTCCTTGGGTTGTCCCCAGAGAACTGTGACACTAGGGAGAAGGGGACAGGGAGGGCAGCAGAGCCCCCAGATTCCCCAGAGAGGAAGCTGCAGGTGGAGGGTATTCCCTGCCATGTGCCCAGGGAGACTACCAGGCACGCACTGAGAAACAGGCAGTGCTGAGCAGCTGCCATCCCACCTTGTGCCTCCCCCAAGTCACCTCAGAGCCCTCCAGCCCTGAGAGCCCTGTCCCCCAGCTATGCTCTGATCTGTAGCCCCTTGGGTGCTACTCTCCAGGTCACCCTGACACCCCTGGTTTTCCTGTGTTGCAGTTCACGGATCGGTGCTGTCCCTGGCCTCCAGTGCGTCCTCCACCTACTCCTCTGTAAGAGCCGCCTCTGTGCTGCGCTGCTTTGTGCATGGCTGGGGGGTCCGGGTGGGACTGGGGGGGCTCTGTGCATTCCTCTGCCTGGGCTGAGCCTGTCTGTGCCTTGCTGCCCCCCCCTGACTGCCTGCCTCTGTCTGTCTGTCCCTCTCTGCTCTCACACTGCCAGGCTGAGGAGAAGATGCAGTCCGAGGTGAGCCCACACCCTCTCTGCTCATGCCTGCCCCTTCCCCCAGGGAGGGCAAGTGCCTGGCCTCTTACCCATCTGCTGTCTCCCCATAGCAAATTCGCAAGCTGCGCCGTGAGCTGGAGTCCTCGCAGGAGAAGGTGGCCACGCTGACGTCCCAGCTGTCTGCTAACGTGAGTCCCCGTGGGAGCCCTGTGGGACACCCCGCTTCATCTGTGCAGGGCATGAGGCTGGTGCTGGATGTGCCCATGGAAGCCCTGATTTCCCCTTCAGCCTTTTGCATCCCACACCTCGCAGTGGATGCTCACCTGACCATGGGTATTCACCCAAATGTAGGGGGTCACCTGTTTCTCCACTTCTCCTAGGCCAACCTGGTGGCAGCCTTCGAGCAGAGCCTGGTGAGCATGACATCTCGCCTCAGGCACCTGGCTGAGACTGCTGAGGAGAAGGTGGGTGTATCACAGAGCTCAGTGGGGCTTGTGGGACTGGGGAGTGCTGGATTTGGGTGATCGCTCCAAGGGTGCTCTTGGGATGGGCTCTGCACCATTGGGATGCCCTACATGGCTCCCAACTCTGCTGTTCCAGGACACGGAGCTGCTGGACCTGCGAGAGACCATTGACTTTCTGAAAAAGAAGAACTCAGAGGCCCAGGCTGTGATCCAGGGTGCTCTGAATGGCACTGATGTCACCCCCAAAGGTAAGGCCTGATGCTGCAGCCCGTCCTCATCTGGGATGCTTCTGCTGGGAGTGGCAGAGGGCCCCATGGCACATGCTCTTATGGGGGAAGTTCATCTGGAGGCAGGGTGCCCTGGGCAGCAGTTTTTCCCTACGTGGGATCCTTGAGCATCTGAAACCAGGGATGGACAACCAGAGCTGTCACCATGGGAGGTCACAGTGGTGGCATATAGGGGAATGGTTGGTTGTCAGCCTTGGGAGACCTCCTTTGCAGGCCCTTTGACAACAGCCAGTTTTTCCTGCCGATCTTGACTTTGTTCCCATAAGTGCTGTTTCTGACCCCCAAACCCTAGTGTGAGGGGAAGGGGCTGTCAGGGAGATGGCCTGGGACGGCAGCAGGGTGATGCCAGGGTGACCTGGGCATCTCTCTGGCAGCGCCCATGTGGTGTCTGAGCCCCATGTAATTGTTACAAGGAGGCTTCAGGAGCTCAGAAACTGTTGAGTGGGAGGAGGGATTGGGTGTAGGGAGTGGGGACCATAGGGCGTTGGGGCAGTTGCAGGTGGCTGATCCCTCCTTTCCCAATCTCTCCTGCTTTGGCGGACCCCAGAGCTGCGCATCAAGCGGCAGAACTCCTCTGACAGCATCTCCAGCCTCAACAGCATCACCAGCCATTCCAGTATCGGCAGCAGCAAGGATGCTGACGCCAAGAAGAAGAAGAAGAAGAGCTGGGTGGGTTGGATGAGGCACTGTCAGGAGAAGTGGGGCTTGGGGAGCCACTGGCAGGGTCTGGTCAGGGTCAGCCCCACAAACCAGCTGCTCTCAGTCTGCCTTGGCCTTGTAGTGTTGGTGCCCCTGGGGACAGCAGTGGTGAGGGGCGTGTAGCTGCCATGGATTTGTGTCTTGAATTGTTGGCTGGGACTTCTCCAGCCCCTTCAGGAGTTTCCCAGCCCTGGCCCTGCATGCCTGCTTCATTGTGTATTCCCCCATGTCTCCCTCCTGCACACACAGGCTCTGACAGTGTGGAGAGCTGACCCCTCAGCCGGGCAGCCCCGTCCCTGCACCAGGCAGCTCTGAGCTGGATGTGTGATTAAGTCTTGCTTTGTTTTGTTTCTCTCCCCCTATGCTGACCTCAACCCTTTTTTTTCCAGGTGTATGAGGTAAGTCCCATGCTGTCCCCTCCACCACATGCTGTGCCCAGCCAGGGTCCTTGCTCCATTTCATGGGACAGTGCTCATACACTCCCCATCCCATCCATCCCACTAGCCCCAGCACAGGCTATCCTGGGTCCCCAGCCAGGCCGTGCCTACCTTGGCTGTTTCCTTCAATGTTAAAGATAAATATGCACCCACAAGGAGAGGCTTTTACTGCCTGGAGGCAGCAGGAAAGGCTCACATGGGACCTGTCCTATGAATGGGAACAGTCTCCTTCTTGCCTAGGAAGGCAGGCACTCCCCTGACTTCCTGGTACTGCATCTTTTAGGTTGGGGACCTCGGTGCAGCCCTGCCAGTGGCACTGAAGGCACTGGGGTATGGCACTGCCCATCTCTGCCTCTTCAGGGCTGCCTGATGTGGCTCTGTCCCTGCCAGCGCCAAGTGGTCTCAGTGCTCCCCTGCTTCCACCATCAGCAGAGCTGGATACCTACTTTGTTTACACTGAAATGCAATGCTTTTGGGAGCACCCTAGAGCAGTCTGCTGATGCCTGTGGAGATTGGGACAGATCCTGCGTGTTCTCCATCTCTTCTTTCTCCCACCTTCCCTTGGAGCAGGCCCTGGCACTCCAGGTCCCAGGGTGACCATCCTGCTGCTCTCCCACCAGCTGGTGGGACCTGGGTCCAGTTTGGTCCCTGTGCAGTGTCCATCCCCCTCCCTGGCCCCAGCCCACTGCTCACCCACCCGCTGCTCTGTGTGCTGTGTGCATGCTGCATGCTCAGGTGAGACACTGGCATGCTTTGCGGAGGGCTGGCTGCCCCTCTGTGCTTCCAGCAAGATCCACGGGGCAGAGGGAGGTGTGGGGCAGGACCCTGGTTCTGCAGTGGCTGGAGAAAGGGATATCCCTTTAAATGCCTCTTGCTGAAATGGCTGTGGTGAGGTGAATGTGGGGATGGATTGGCCCATCTTGATGGACCAGGGTGTTTCTGCCATGCCTGAACAGCCTAGTGTAGGTGCTGGGGGGGAAGCAGGGCTGGGAGACATCCTTTCCAGGACGTGGGTCCCACTCTTAGGTGCCATCTGGGCTGGGATGAGTGTTGCCCAAAGGCACCCTATCTGTTTGCTGTGCCAGCAGAGCGGGGTCAGGCTGGAGCCTTCCCCAGCATGATAGTGGTGCCACCTCTCTGATGGGTGTGGTTGTACTGGTCCCAGCTCAGACTCTGTAGGTCCTGGGCAGACAGGGCAGGACCAGTCCAGGTCTCTGCTTGCGAGGCTGCACTTTGGACTGTCTCTAACATGAACATTGGCCTGTTCTGTAGCTACGCAGCTCCTTCAATAAGGCCTTCAGCATCAAGAAGGGCCCCAAATCGGCCTCATCCTACTCGGACATTGAGGAGATCGCCACACCAGACTCGTCAGCACCCTCCTCCCCCAAGCTACAGCATGGTTCCACAGAGACAGCCTCGCCCTCCATCAAATCCTCCACATCCTCCTCCGTGGGCATCGACACGGCTGAGTACGTGGGGCTGGGGCAGATCAGTGGCAGGGCCTGCAGGTTTCTGCCAGAGACACATGTAAGACCTGGTCTCTCCCTTGGTCCAGGCTCTTCCAGGCCCACAGTGAGGGTGAGCCCGAAAAGAAGGAGGTGTCAGAGCTGCGGTCAGAGCTGTGGGAGAAGGAGATGAAGCTGACAGACATCCGCCTGGAGGCCCTCAACTCAGCCCACCAGCTGGAGCAGCTGCGGGAGACCATGCACAACATGCAGGTGAGGATCCCTACCAGCGGCCCAGCTGTTCACAGTACCAGGGTGCCCACAGTCCCTGCATCCTCACCACTGTGCTGCACCCCAGGGTGCTGCTGGTGTACAGCTCTTTACCCTGTGCCCTACCTCATTCTGCCCCAGCTGGAGGTGGATCTCCTGAAGGCCGAGAACGACCGTCTCAAGGTGGCCCCAGGGCCTTCAGCAGTGCCAGGTTCCGTTCCCAGCCATATCACGGGCACATCGGCCTCTTCTTCACCACGGCGCTCCTTGGGTCTCACCCTTGGCCATGCCTTCAACCCCAGCCTTGGGGATGCAGGTAGGGGTGATAGAGCTGCTGGCAGATGGGGAAGAGCTGGCTTAGGGAGGAGTGTGTGTGGTGGGAGCATGCTGCTGCTCACCTGGAGTGAGCAGGGGGTCTGTTGTGCTGCTGGTACTGCTGTCGGCCACAGCAGGATTTGTGTCTGGCTGGGCACGGCCAGGCCTGGTGGCTCGGCCCTCCTTGCCAGCACAGCCTCACTGCTCCATCCCCAGATGTGTCCCCCATGGATGCCGTCAGTGCTGGCACACAGAAGGATGAGCTGACGCTGCGGATTGTGGTGCGCATGCCGCCCCAGCACATCATCAAGGGGGTAAGTGTGGGCTGGCTGGAGAGCCTGACCTGTCACTGTGTCATGATCCTGGCCAAGGGGCAAAGGATGTCTCCTGGGGCTGGATGTGATGCTTCAACACTGCACACCTCTGCCTTGGCTCTTAGGACCTCAAGCAGCAGGAGTTTTTCTTGGGCTGGACCAAGGTGAGCGGGAAGGTGGACTGGAAGATGCTGGATGAGGCTGTCTGCCAGGTCTTCAAGGTAGGTGCATGAAGAACAATCTATAGAGCCATTCTTTGACAGTCCTCCACCAGGCCTGCTATTCCCTGGCCCAGGTCCTCCCCAGCTCTCTTGGAGCTGCTCTTTGCCAGCCCTCAGGGGCACTGAAAGTCCTGTCCTTCTCCATGTAGGATTATATCACCAAGATGGATCCTGCGTCCACGCTGGGTCTGAGCACTGAATCCGTCTATGGCTACAGCATCAGCCACATCAAGCGGGTGCTGGACACGGAGCCGCCGGAGCTGCCACTGTGCCGCCGGGGCCTGACCAGCGTTGTTGTGACGCTCAAAGGTCAGTGTGGCAGAGGGGCTCCATGGCTGTGCCATGTCCCTGCTGTCTCAGGGTATTGCGGGGTTTGAGTGGGACTCTCAGCCCTCCCCTGCCCGCAGGCTTGAAAGAGAAGTGCGTGGACAGCCTGGTGTTCGAAACACTGATCCCCAAGCCCATGATGCAGCACTACATCAGCCTCCTGCTGAAGCACCGCCGTCTCATCCTCTCGGGGCCCAGTGGCACTGGCAAGACCTACCTGACCAACCGCCTGGCTGAGTACCTGGTGGAGCGTTCGGGTCGGGACGTCACCGAGGGCATCGTCAGCACCTTCAACATGCACCAGCAGTCCTGCAAGGTGAGGGCATGCAGCAGTGTCCCTGTGGCCATCATGCCATGGCCCCACACGTGACACCTGACCTATTTGTTCCAGGATCTACAGCTGTACCTGTCCAACCTGGCCAACCAGATCGACCGGGAGACGGGCACAGCGGATGTTCCGCTGGTGATTCTCCTGGATGACCTCAGTGAGGCAGGTTCCATCAGCGAGCTCGTCAACGGTGCACTCACCTGCAAGTACCACAAATGGTGAGAGCCCCTCTGCAGCCCTCCAGTGCAGCCCATGGCACACACATGCTCCCTGCTGCTCCCACCGAGGTCGCTGGGCTGTGGGGATGAGGCCACACGTCTACTGTGCCCAGATCAGCTCTGCCTTGGGCAGGGGTAATTGTGAGGCTTTTTCTCATTAATCTTGTTTCTCTGTCACTCACTCAGCCCATATATCATTGGAACTACCAACCAGCCTGTGAAGATGACCCCAAACCATGGCCTCCATCTCAGCTTCAGGTAGGAATTTTACATCCCTGGGGGTATCCTTGTGGGGTTGTGGGGGACAGAAGCCATCGCTTGTACCTGGGTGTTTCTGTGGTCACATCCTATGACTAGGGACCCTGATTAGGACTGAGCCCCAGGCCTGTCCCTGCCATCCCAGAAGGACCCGATATTCCCCAGCCTCAGGCAAATGCAGGGTCGGGAATGCAAGGAGGACCCCAAGAGTGATGGGGAACAGGGCAGCTTGTGTGGAGACCCAGCCCTGATCACAGGAGTCCTTCCCCAGGATGCTGACCTTCTCCAACAACGTGGAGCCAGCCAATGGCTTCCTGGTGCGCTACCTGCGGCGGAAGCTGCTGGAGTCGGACACGGACATCAACGCCAACAAGGAGGAGCTGCTGCGGGTGCTGGACTGGGTGCCCAAGCTCTGGTACCATTTGCACACCTTTCTGGAAAAACACAGCACATCCGACTTCCTCATCGGTACGGCCTTGCCTCACCTTCCTCCTCTGCCCAGGGCTGTGAGGAGCCCTGGGGACTGGGACCAAAGCCTCCCAAGGGAGCTCAGGGGGCTCATGTGTTCCCTGTGTCTCCCAGTCCCACAAACCACAGCTTGTGGGTGATTCACATGAGTGTTGCTCTTTCCTGGCTGGTCTTTGTTCCTTTGGGAGCTATCACTAGAGTGTTAGCCAAGCCTGCCAGTCCTCCAGCACCGTTCCCTGGGCATGGAGGAGCTGTGTTTCCCCAGGTGGATCCCGCATGCCTCACGAGGCTTTTTTGGGATAGATTGAACTTGGAAGCCTCCTTCCTTGCCTGGGAGATGCTGTCTGCCTGCTGTGCAGGCAGATGGTGCCTAGACACTAGTCCCAAGGGCACCGTGCCAGCCAGATGTGCCCACCTCAGTGCTGTGAGCCTCGGCCCAGTGAGTGGAGGAGCTCCTATTTCCCATGTCTGCCTTCCCCCCATAGGTCCCTGCTTCTTTCTGTCCTGCCCTATTGGAATTGAGGATTTCCGGACCTGGTTCATCGACCTGTGGAACAACTCCATCATCCCTTACCTGCAGGAAGGGGCAAAAGATGGGCTCAAGGTAGCCAGTGCTGCTCGCACATGGGAACACAAACCAATGTGGGGACGCACTGATACAGCTGTCAGGGGGAGAGGGGAGGCACTGGGATTGTGGGTGCAGGTGACATCTCTGTCAGTCACTGCCCTGTGGCTGTTGTGGGACATAGCACTGTCCTGGGGGGTTCAGGGTGCCATGTTGCTGGTTCTGGCATGAGGAGGTGGCTGCCATTTGCTCCCTGCCACAGGTCCACGGGCAGAAGGCAGCCTGGGAGGACCCTGTGGAGTGGGTGCGGGACACCCTGCCCTGGCCATCAGCACAACAGGACCAGTCCAAGCTGTACCACCTGCCCCCACCCACCATCGGGCCCCACAGCGCCGTGTCCCCCCCCTGAGGAGCGCAGCGTGAAGGACACCACGCCCAGCTCCCTGGACTCGGACCCGCTGGTACGCTGGGAACAGGAGGGGCTGGGAGGAGCTGGTGGCAGAGCAGGGCAGAACTCCACTTTCCCAGTTAATTCTCAGTGTAAAAAGCCTGATTTTGAGATACAGAAACACTTTGCGCTCCCAGGAGGAGCGGTGGGTGCAAGGTGGTGGCACTGGCAGGTGGGCTGCACCCCAGGACACACAGTGACGTGCTACCAGGACACTTCACGAGGTATCACATCCACATTCAGAGCCACAGACAGGCATGCATAGCTCACACATGTCCTGGTGTGTCAGTGGAGAAGCTGCTGGCTGACTGGCTACCACAGGTGATTCTAGCTGATACTGTTTTGGCACACTGAGTCTTGAGCTTCCAGCTGTGCCCAAGGCTGGATCCTTGCACAAGGGAGGGATTTTGCAGCATCTCTGGATTTGCTGGATTTGCTTTACCTTCTAAGGAGCTTCCCAGCAAGGCTGGTTTGGGAGGGCAGGGAGGGCCAAGTGGCTTCCCCAGTCACCTGCAGGCCTCCTGTCCTCCTCGGGCTGCTACCACACTCCTGTCCCCACAGATGGCAATGCTGCTCAAGCTCCAGGAAGCCGCCAACTATATTGAGTCTCCAGACCGTGAGACCATGGTGGACCCCGACCTGCAGTCGACTCTGTGAAGCCCAGATGTGCCAGCCCAGGTGGAGGGGAGCTGCTGCTGGGCTGCTCCCCTTTTCCTTTGGCATCCAGGAGCGTGGGCTGGCGAGCAGAGAGGAGAAGAGCGGGGCTCTGGCGTGTCCTGGTGGAGCCTGGGGGAAACTCAGCTCATCTGTGAAAGAGCACGAGTTGCCATCTCCCCTCCCGACCCTGGGGGTAGGAGAATCCTGGTTTCTCTTCTTGGTTTTTTCTGTCTCTGTTACAAACTCGGGCTTTGGGACCAGGGCAGCCTCTGAGGCCGAGCCCCTTCTCCCAGGAGCTGCAGGAAGGCCCCTGCGCGGGGCAGGGACCCCGCAGGAGCCACCTGAGCCAAAGCTGGGGGCACAGGAGGAGCCCAGGCTCCAGGATGAGCACATGGGCACAAGGGGCTCTGGCTCCCTCTATGCCCACGAGGCAAAGCCAAGAGCCGCCACTGTGGAGCTCCTGTCCTGTGCCAGCCAAGGGGAGCATGGCTCTCACTGCCCTCTGTGTGTTCCCTGTTCCACCTGCGCAGCAGCTGCTGTGACCAGGATAGCCCAAAACCCCTGCTTTGGTTATTTTATTTTGTTTCCCCCTTATTTGTTTGCCCCTTATTCTTTGGCCGAGTCCAGACTTTGCTTTGGTCCCTTTTTTGTTCTGTTTCTTCACTCTCCTGGCCTGGAGCCCGTGGCCTGGTGCCTACTGCTTCCCTGGCAGCAGTGCCCTTCCTCTTTGGTTTCTTTTGCAGCTGTTGGTTTCACCACTCAAACCACCTCTGTCATGAAACTGGTGCTCACTGGATGATCTCCAGTCCCTGAACCCACCTCCTGGGGCTGCACAGGTTGGCTGAGGTGGGACTTGGAGGCCAGTGTGGAGGCGGGTGGCAGCAGGAGGCTCCCAGAGCAGACCCTCACATGGCAACTTCCCCCTCCTCGAAGGCACAGGGCATTGGGACAGTATCTCCCACCAGGCTGGGATGTCACAGGTACTGGGGCAGGGGGAGGCTGCTGCTACTGCCGCATCCCTGAGCAGCCAGATTCTATCCCTGTCCCCTTGGTAGAGGGGGACCCAACCAGCCTCCCATCCCCTTGGTGCTGCCAGGCCTGGGGCTGCAGGTCAATGATCCTGGGGTTGTTTCCCATGCCGCCTGCTCCCCCTGGCCCTGTGCCTTCCTGCAGCCTGGCAGGGTCTGTGTTGGTGCTCTGGGGGCACCTGGGGCTGCCATGTGTCCTCCTGGTCTTATCCTGCATTGTCAAAAGGCCGGACTCCAAGGAGAGGGTCAGCCTCGGTGCTGCCGTGGTGCCTTAATCCTTGGCTATGCGGGAAGGGACATGTGGGGCTTGGGATAGTGCTGTCACAGCCTGCTCCAGCTCCAATGTCCTCTGTCCCCAAAGCCAGCTTGGCTGGGATGGAATTAAGGTGCTGGCGCTGTCCAAGCTGGGACTGCTGCCTCCAGCACCCTCGCTGGCCTGTCCCCAGCCATGGCTGCAGGGTGCCCTGCAGGTCTGCACCCCGTCCTGTGCCCACCTGGGCTCTGGGGGGCCCCCTCCTCCCTGCTGCCCTCCAGCTCAGCCCCCACGTTCATCTGGGGCCCTGGAGAGACATACGAGATGTGATCCCAGGGCCAGATGAACTGAGCCCACCCTGTCCCCAAACTCTGCCAAGCTGGGGACTGGGCAGCCTCATCCCCTGGTGCCACGGCTGGTGTGGCCTTCAGGGACGCCTCACACCCCTCTGGAATGGGCACCTCCCACGGTGCCCTCGGAGGCTGCCGCCACCTCTGTGCTCGGTGCTCTTGGCCGGTGTGTCCCGCCTTGCCACCCCATGGTGCTCATTCCTCCCACTTGTCCGTCGGTCCGACAGCCTCCTGCTGCGGCCAGGGCCGGCCAGCCCGGCCCCTTCCCACGGGGATCTCCGGGATCTCCTCCCCACGCTGGCTTGGGCGTTAGGGCTTTCTGTTCGCCTTCTCTTGTGTTGCCGCCGTCGAGGACTCGCTGTACATAGATCTGTCGTGGAACGCCCTGTGTGGGTTGGGGGGGCCTGGCCCTGCGCCTTGTCCCTGGTTTTGGGTTTTTTTTGTACTCTGTGATGACTGTGCTGTGCTGACTTCTTTTCTGATTGTATGAGACTCTGGCCCAGCAGCCACTCGAGGTCAGCAGTGGGGACCCAGCTGTCCCCTCCAGCCCCTCGCACCCTCCTTGGGACTCTGGTGCCCAGGGTGGGAAGGGACTGATGCACCTTTGGGGGCTGTCCTGTGCCCAGGTGCCCTCAGGAATCCCATGGGAGGAGGGGCAGCCTTGCCTGGGCTTTCTTTTCTGACACCCTCCAGGGAGCCACCCAAACCTGGACCAAACTGTAGCTGTCCCCCACTGCTGAGCATCCCCTACCTGTGTCCTGCAGGTTTGCCCTGTCCCTCCTCAGATTGGGGCTGCCCCTCATCCCATCACTTTGGCCCCAGCAGCTGGAGGTGAGTGGCAGGTGGGGTGTGATCCAGGAGGAGTCTCCAAGGGAAGGAGAAGGACCATGCCAGCAGGTGGGCCTTGTGATGGGCATGGTGGGGGACTTGACTGGGGTTACCTGGCTGGAGGGGCCAGGTCCTGATGGATTCCTCCTGGCTTACACCAGGCACCTCATGTCCCCAAGCCTGGCAGCTGCCTGGGGGCCAACCCCTGGCTGTGGGCTGAGCCCCTCTGTCCCCAGGGAAAGGATCCAAGGATTGCACTAACTCATCCTTCTGCCACCTCCAAGGGTGCCCACCACCCCCAAAGGAGCTGGTCACCCCCCAAAGGTGCCTGCTGCCCCCAAAGGTTCCTATCACCCCCCCAAGGGTATCTGCCACCTCCAAAGGTGCCTGCTGCCCCCGAAGGTCCCTATCATCCCCCAAGGGTATCTGCCACCTCCAACGGTGCCTGCTGCCCCCAAAGGTGCCCATGGTCCCTGGGAGACCCCTGAGGGGCTGGAGGTGGGCGATGCCAGCGCCTCACCATCCTGCCCCCTCGAGCTGCTGCTGCCCAGTGGCCCGAACCTTACAATTTTAGCTTTTTTCTATTAAACACAAACAACCTTTTTTTAATTAAATAAAAGATGAAATGGACAAATTCCTGTTCTAGATTATCTGTGTAATTGACTGGGTTTTGTGTTTCTTAACTGCATGGTATTCCTGCCGAGGGGTTTTATAGCACTTTTTAAATTTCTCTTTAAGATTTTGGTCCAGATTTCTACTGCTCTCGCCTGTCTGTTTTTGCTTTTTCCTTGCATCCTCCACGTTTGTAAACTTGCTCCATTTTATACCTGATGTTGAGACCCAGCCCCACATTGTACATAGCTGCGGGAACAATCATAGGGAACAAACAAACACCATCTGGACTCTTTCCACGATTAGTTGTTTTTACTTCAAAGAAATTGTAAAAGAAACATAAAAGGAAGCCAGGAAAAGGCTTGAGGATATTCTGAAAAGACAGAAACAAATCCAGCCCTGCACCAAGTCAGCTCCTGCTGCCCACACTGCCCGCACCAACTGGCATGTCTCTTCTCAGTCGTCTGTCTAACACCATTGGATTCAATAAAGTGATCTCCTGTACTGTTGGCTCCTGGTCCTGTGTCTGTGGCTCTGTTCCTGTGTGGCAGAGGGCAGGGCATTTGTACCACCACACATCATAGAATCATCGAATGGTTTGGGTTGGAAGGGACCTTAAAACTCATCTCAGGGAAAGGGACACCTTGCACTAGACCAGGTTGCTCCAAGCCCCCAGCCTTGAACATTTTCAGGGATGGAGTGGCCACAGCTTCTCTGGGCAGCCTGTGCCGCGGCCTCAGCACCCTCACAGCCAAGATTTTCTTCTCAATATCCCATCTAACCCTGCCCTCTGGCAGTGGAAAGCCATTCCTCCTTGTCCTGTCCTTCCAGGCCCTTGTCCAAAGTCCCTCTCCAGCTCTCCTGGAGCCCCTTAAGGCACTGGAAGGGGCTCTAAGGTTCTCCCCAGAGCCTCTCCTCTCTGGGGTGAACATCCCCCATCTCTCCTAGCCTGTCTTCAGAGCAGAGGGGCTGCAGCCCTCAAAGCATCTACAGCTGTCCGTGGTAGTTGCCTTCCTGTAAAATCTGGGAACGGACCTTAGCAGAATTGCTCCTGGGTTGAAATCTTAGCTGTTTTGCAGGATGTTGGGAGCAGTTTTAGGGATTGGGATTTCTTCTCCCAAGGTCACACTCCTGTAAAGTCTGGTGTGGGCAGAAATGCTCCTGATTTGGCATTTTGGCAGTTCAGGACATGGAAAGCAGGAGGTCCCTTTCCTGGCACAGGAGAGACAGGTCCTACCTGAGGGGAGCAGAGGGGGAAGAGGGCTCGGTGTGGGTGGGCATTCCCAGGGTCCCTTTTCTCTCACCAGGTCTGATCTGCTCTCCCATTTGAAAGAACGCGATGGTGACAGATGCCACATCAGCACAGGGAGACAGAGGTGGGAGGGTATCCCTTGTGCAGATCCAGTTGCTCTGCCGTGCAGAGGAGCACGGCTGGTGGCTGAAGCAGGCAGGGGAGCCCGGTCTTCCCGCGGTGTCTCCAAATCTGTTTTCCCCTCTGGAGAGCGATGCTGGAGCGGGGACAGATGCTTCAAGAACCGTTAATTAATGACGGGATGGTGATGAGCTGTGAGAGGCTGCAGTGGCGGATCGAGGGCCAGGAGAGGGCTCTTCCATCGGCTCCCGCTCCTCCCGCAGGGTGAGTTCACACGAGTTCGTTTCGTTGGGCGCGGTCCCGAACGCGGAGAGTGGGACCGGTTTTGGTGACTCCCGGCCCCTCGTTCCCGGAGATGTGCCCTGTGCTTGCACCCCAACCTGTGCTGACTCCAAGCCTTGTGCAGGCAGCGGAGCAGGCAGGAGAGGAGGCAGGGGAGCAGTAGAAGGGTGCCACGCATTGTGACTACGGGAATTGCCACGGCGCAGAGCCAAAGGAATCGGTTCGAGCCATGGGTGGGGGGGGGGTATAATGCAGAAGGACCACACAGGGATGATGCTGACGCTTCAATTCCAGACGGACTCCTTGGGAACACTCAGCCTCCTTTTTCAAGCATGATGGGCAGGGGACGGGCCCTTCGGTTCAGGCAACCAGACCCCTGGGTGCTGGAGAGGGGATATGGCCCCCATGCAGGTGCCTTCCCGTGCCCGCAGTCCCTGGTGAGAGTCCGTGCCTGTGTCTGTGGTGTGTGTCAGGGGCTGGTGCAAGGCTGGGAGGGGGTTTTCCTGCAGCAAACCTGGGGTGTGCAGAGGTTTTTGGTGATGCATCTCCCAGCTGGGCTGAGACCTCGGGGTCCCCTCCCTGCCCCAGGCACCGCCTGCCCAGAGTGTCTGCGGCTGCAGCGGCTGGAGCCTCCCTGTGTAGCTCACATGTCCTGGCTGCGACACTGGGACCAGGGGCTGCTGGAATAGAGGTGGGGGACCCTCAGCTGGGGTGGTTCGGGGTGAACCCATAAGGTCCCTGCCCCTGGCTCATGTATAGGGAGTAAGGAGTGTGCAAGGGCTCCTTTTGCCACTGAAGACTCAGTTGATGGGAAGGGGATCCCACAGCAGCAGCAAAACAGTCCCCCACTGCCCTCTGCTCCTCTCCCGGGCTCCTCACTTGAATCCCATTAGCTTTTTCCTGATGTTTTGGCTCTGAAATCAAATCTGGGATCCCAGGAGCCGTCTGGATCTGGGGGAGGCACGGTGAAGCTGCCACCACCACAACTGCCTCCAGCACGTCTCGCCTGTGGCCGCAGCAGGGACCTGGTTGGGATGGCAGGTCCCCGTAGCGGTGGTGGCGGCAGAGGTGAGTGACTGGCGGGTGTTGATCTGGGCAAGGTCACCGGTGAGAAGGGACCAGTGCGCGGTGATTGGCGTGAGGTGTTTGGTGTTGGTGCCCAGTATTAGCGCCTGGTATGAGGTGCCTGACGGCAGTTCCTGGTCAGTGCCAGGTGCCAGCGCTCTGTGTGAGGTGACCCCGATGCGGGGTGCCTGTGCCCGGTGCCTGTGCTCGGTGCTGATGTGAAGTGCCCGGTGTGAGGTGACCCCGATGGGGGTTTCCCGGTGCCCCATGCCCAGGGTTAGGTGACCGCATGGGGTCCCGGGCGCCAGGGATGAGGTGGCCCGATGGGGTGCCAGGTGCCGCTCCCGGCCG
>JAHLSL010000083.1:845969-869166 GCA_025920805.1 Petroica traversi | reverse complement strand
GCGGTGGGGATTTCGGGGGGCCGAGCTCCCTTCCCACCCGCACCGCCGGCCGCTCGGCCCCTCGCCAGCGGCTGCCGCAACTTGCAAAGAGGAGGAGAAAAAAATTGCAAAAGGAGTAAAAAAAAAAAAAAAAAAAAAAGGCAGCGGAGCCGGAGCAGGACTGCAATGCAGTGCCGCAGCCCAGCCCGCACGGCCCCCGCCCGCTGCCGGGGGAAGGGGCTGGGACGGGCCCCTCCGACTGAGAACCTGCGCCATGGGGTGCGAGCAGCTCTGACCCCACAGCTGCGGGGTTGGGCTGCCCCGGTTGTGGGGACACGGGATGTGCCCGAGGACACCCAATGAGGCGGTGGCACAGTGGGGACGGGGACCTGAAGGTGAGGGGACATCCCCAACATCCCACTGCCCCACTGCCTGCCCTCCCATCCCTCCCTGCTGTCCCTGACCTGCCCAGGCTGCCCCCATGGCTCTGCCCCACCCTGCCCAGCCACGCAGGAGGAGGATCAAAGCTTGGGGGTGCAGGATCAGCCCCCCGTCCCACGGCAGGGGCTGCAGGGCCCTCAGCTGGGGGGGAGCAGCAACAGGGTCTCCGTTCTTGGCTCCCCACAGCCCCCCCCGGGCCTCAGTTTCCCCCGGGCCTCAGCTCTGCCAGCACCCGGTGAGCACTACGAGGAAGCAATTAGTGATGCTAATTAGGTTGCCCTGTTCAAAAGCGACCCTGCAGTGAGACCTGATGCTGCCTGCAGCCCCCAGCCCCGAGCAGCACCATGAAGGTCCCCAAAGCAGCAGTTCCCTGGCCGAGTGCTGTGCTGCATCTCTGCCCCCAGAGCCCCCACGCGGTTCCCACACACGCCCAAGGCACTCAGAGGGATGTGGGTGTGGGTGTGGGTGCGAGCCCTTGCTCAGGCTGCGGGCAGGGCCACGCACGGCTCAGGACATGCACACCCACCTGGGGATGCTGGCCGAGCCACAGGGGCACTGCCCGAGGGCACAACGACATCCCTGGGCAGGTGTGCTCACCCCAGGCACGGGCATTCTCACACACCCTGCACGAGCATTTACTGCGCTGTGCACATTTACACACTGACACACACACACACACAGACACACACACAGACACAGACACACACATTTACACGCACACAAACACACACGCACACACACACACGCTCATACCCTGTGCACACATCTTGCACAAGCATTCACACCCTCACATGCCCCATGCTCATGTGCTTGCACAAGTACATGGGCAAGCTTGCACCTCCATTTCCACAGGTGCACAGACACGCACACCCCCAGTGCAGGAGCACCCTGTGCCCGTGCACTGGCCCTTGCACACTGACGCCCATGCTCACAGGTGCAGACACCCCCTGGCACCTCTTGCCCTGCCTGTGCACACCTGTGCACACCTGTGCACACCTGTGGGCTTTGGGTGCTGAGTGGTCCCTGCTGTCCCTGTCCCTGGGGATGGTGGCTCCGTGCTGCAGCAGCCACATCTCAATCGCAGTGGGGCTCTCCTGCCCCCGGGCACTGCTGGCCTGGGAGGAGAACTGGCTCATCCACGTGCCCCTCTGGGTGCTGCCCCCCTTGTGTGGCAGGTCTGGGTGCCCTGGGGTGTGTTGTAGTGGAGCACAAACCTGTGGTCTCCCACCTCCTGCTCTCTGGGCAGCTTGCAGGGTGTCAGTGGCCTGGACCCCCCACCCTTTGTCCATGGGTGCAGGCAGAGCCAGGACCCCTGCCCCAAACCAAGGGGACAGGATCCAGCACTCAAAGGTCACCCCCAGAAGCCTTCGGTCTCCAGATCCTGGCTCTCCTCCCACCCACCCTGTGCACATGGGCAGTGATGGGGACAAACCCCTCAAGTGGTGGGGACAGACCCAGACACACATCCAGGTCTCCTCAGCTGCTGGAAGCTTTGGGGAGCCTTCGAGGCCCTTGAGATCAAACAGTGCTCAGCTGGGTAGGGGTTAAATGCTCCTAGTTCATACCAAGCAGGATGTGGGGGTTGTGGGGGATCTCCAGCATCCCGCTCCAACCTCCCAGGGCCAGGTTTCAGGGCTGGGTGATGCTGATGCTGGTGTTAGTGGAGATGACAGCCCCTGTGTGGGCTGGGAAGGTGGCTGTGGCCAAACCATTGGGTGGCAAAGCCTGTGCTGGCAGCAGGGACCTTGTCTGGGTGGGAGTCACATAATCACCTCGTTTTGCTGAAGGACTGCCTCTGCCTCATGAGGGGCCCCCCCAGACCCCCACACCATATTCCCCCAGGAGCAGCGGTGCAGGAAGGTGTCCAGGTGTGGAGGCACACTCCTGGTGTGGTAACTTAGTGCTTGATTCACCTGTGAGGTGGCTGGAGACACGTGGCAGTGTCAGTCTGGGGCAGCAACACTCCCCGGTCTTTTTGAGGTGAGAGCACTCCTTTCCCAGTGCTGCAGGAAGGGCAGAGGAGCACCTGGCCCAGGGGGACAATACTCAGTCTGAGGAGGCTCCCTGAGGGTGAGGATGGAAGAAGAGATACAGGGAAGGGGGTGCATTCAAGCCACAACTCACCTGCCACCAGAAACTCATTCCTGGGTTATCTGTGATCTTGCTTGTCTCTGCTTCCTCTGCTGGAGAGCTTGGTGTTCTCCCTAACCCCACTGGCACGATGTGTTTCCTGGCATTCTTCCCTGGTCTGGTCTTCTCTTGCAAGCTGCTTTCTGATGGGGTTGTGGAGGCACTTCAGGGCTGGATCTGGGCTTGTGGAGGTCATGGAGACCCTTTGAGGCTGGAGCTGGATTGTGGGGGCACTTTGTACCAGGTTTGCTTGCAGGATCAAAGCCACATTTGCAAGAGGCTGTCCCCATCCTTGGTGGGTGCTCAGAGCCTGCTGGGCTGGGGAGAGGTACTGAGCACCTCGGGCCTGGCTGTGACCTGAACACCTCCCCTGGCTCCATGGAGGAGCAGGGCTGGCCAGGGGAGCCCTGCAGTGTTGGGAGGTGTAGCACCCAGGACATGGGTTGTGACCCATGTGACATGTGAGTTGACCCACTGACCTGCACACTGAACCCGCCGCTGCTGTGTAGAACCAGCTCTCCCCTGCTTCCATCTCCAAATGTGCCCTGCCAAAGCTTCCTGGGGGCTGGAAGAAGAGCAGTTTGTTGCTCCTCTTCTGTTCCCAGACTTGGAAACTCCCCCTGGGCTGGAAGCAAGTCCCGAGGGTGCCACGCCAGCACTGGATCCCTCTGGGTGCCCCATGCCTGGGGTCCCTGCCTGAGAAAAGGAGGAGATGGGGGCACTGGATTTGTGCAAACCCCCTCCTCTCATCCCAAGGGGCCTTGCCATGTGAACGTCCTTCCAGGTGTGTCCCCCATTGTCCCTGGGAGGCTCGGAGCTGGCACCATCATTGATGCAAGGCTGGGTGATGCTCCCAGAGGTTTTGGAGATGTCAAGGGCTAGGAAACCCAGAGGCCAGCTGGGCTTCCCATGGCTGGTGAGGGATTCAGGTGAATTCTTGCAGAGGATGAGGTGTCCTGGTGCAGGCACTGTCCTGGGGACACTGGAGAGGAGTGGGGGCAGCAGGGACCTGTGTGACCGGCCAGATGATGTGGATGATGTGTTTCAGGGAGCCCCTGACCCACCATGACGTTCAAGCAAGCGTCCATGATGGCCCCAGAGGCCACGGCCAGCACGCTGCCCATGGGCACCATGGAGAACTCCACTGAGGCTGCGGGGCCGGGCGAGAGCAAGGAGGACATGTTCACCAAGCTGAGGGACAAGTTCATGAATGAGCTCAACAAGATCCCCTGTGAGTAGCTCCTTTCCTAGGTGTTACCCTCCTGATGACCCCCCCACCGCACTGGCCCCAGTACAGCCTGTGGAACCAGGTTTTTGGGTGGCTGGGAGGGAGCTTCAGGGCTGACCACGACACTGGTTTTCACCCACAGTGCCACCCTGGGCTCTCATCGCCATCGCGGTGGTGGCCGGACTCCTCATCCTCACCTGTTGCTTCTGCATCTGCAAGAAGTGCTGCTGCAAGAAGAAGAAGAACAAGAAGGAGAAGGGCAAAGGCATGAAGAATGCCATGAACATGAAGGACATGAAGTCAGGCAACCAGGTGATGTCTTCTGGGCTGCTTGGCCAACAGGCTGAGTTATGGACAGTGTCAGGGTGCTCACAGATCAGATGGGGATGGAGCCACCGGGACCCCGGGATGGGACAGTGGAGCCAGGACCTGAGACAGCAGCACTTCCAGTGTCTGGTGGCCCAGATGGACCAGGCTCAAGGTGGCCTGGACCTGCCAATGCTTCACCTGAGCCAGGAAATGTTGATTTAATCCCTTGTTTCTCCTGTCTCACTCTGGGTCACACTCATTTCTCTGACCCTTTAGCTGAGAGGGGAGGGCCACCAGGCCAAAACACCCACCAAAGAGATCCCCAAAGAGTCTGTGGTGAAGTGGTAGGTGCTGGTACCTCATCCTCGTGGCCAGTCTGAAGTAGGCTTTGGTACCTCAGGCTTGGGGCCACCCTGACCATTTCAATGGCCTTGACCCACGGCCATTGGGAGGGGTGGGAGAATTTGGATGTCCTTTCCTGCTCTTCAGAGCCATGTGGGCACCATGGGCAGGCAGACAGGGCAGGAGCGGGAGACGGGGGAGGTGTGGGGTGGGATTCCCCAGTGGAGAGGGAGGGCTGCGTCCTCTGGGGCTCCATGGGGTGGTACAAGCCCTGCTCCCCCACCTGCCATGGGTCCCTTGGTGTCTGTGTAATGTGTCTCTCTCTTCACCCACGGTGCCCTCGCTGTCCTCCTGCCCTGCTACCCTGGTGGCCTCTCTGCTCTGGGACACCCTCCACGTAAGTGTCACCATGAGCCTCCTTCTCCATCATCTGCTTCCAGGGTGGGATGGGGGACTGGGGACACAATCAAAGAGGGGTTATGGAGCTGGGACTCCCACCCCATTGACTGTGCTTGGAGAGGCAGCAAGAGGGATGGATTTCCTGGGGACAATCTATTTTCTGAGCCTACAAAGCCTGGAAATGGCCCTGATAAGCCCTAGCTCTGGCTGTAGTGCTCCTCCAAGCAGGGGCTGGGGGGCACAGGACCCACCACCTGCAAGCACCAAACCTTCTTCCCTTGGAGTCAGTCCCTTGTCCTGGCACCTCTGGCAGCCCCCCATCATCTTGGCTGGACCAGCACCGGGGGCTCCCTGGGAGCTGCGTGGCTGTGGCACAGCCAGTGCCACCCCCAGCCTACTCTGTCAGTGCTTCATGTCCCCAGCATGTGGTCTCCTTTCCCCTCATGGGGAGAACCTGGGTATTGAGACACCAGGAGGGTTGGGATGCTGAAGTCCTCAGTGGTGTGGGCTGGGCTGTGACCGTCCTGCTGAGCTGGACACCTGGGCTGCCATTCCAGGACCAACAGGACGACGATGATGCAGAGACAGGTCTGACAGAGGGGGAAGGTGAGGAAGAGGAGAAGGAGCCGGAGAATCTGGGCAAGCTGCAGTTCTCACTGGACTACGATTTCCAGGCAAACCAGGTGATGGAGGGGCTGGGGCTCAGCTGAGGAGTGGAGTTCGCCTTGGGGGGGAGATGAGAGGAGGACACGTCTCTGTGCTAGACCTGAGAGGCACATGAGGGAAGGAGGAGCTGGGTGGTGTGCCACGGAAGTCCTGCCCCATGTTGGGCTGGAGATGAGCCCTTGGCAGCTGCAGTGCATGGCTGGGCTGTCTCACTGAGGACTCCTCTGTCCTTCCAGCTCACAGTGGGGATCCTCCAAGCTGCCGAACTGCCAGCTTTGGATATGGGTGGCACCTCAGACCCCTACGTTAAGGTGTTCCTGCTCCCTGACAAGAAGAAAAAGTATGAGACCAAAGTGCAGAAGAAGACCCTCAACCCTGCCTTCAATGAGACCTTCACCTTCAAGGTGAGCCTCTTCATCCATAACGCAGGACCTTGTCTCCCACTCCCATCCTTCCCCCTGGTTGGAGCCATCCTGTGTGCTGACCTTCCCTTCCAGGAGCAGGGTGTCCTGGCTCGGTGTCTTCAGAGCCCCCTGCAGCCTGGTTGTTGTCCCTTTGTGCAGGTGCCCTACCAGGAGCTGGGTGGGAAGACACTGGTGATGGCCATCTACGACTTCGATCGCTTCTCCAAGCACGACATCATCGGTGAGGTGAAGGTGCCCATGAACACAGTGGACCTGGGCCAGCCCATCGAGGAGTGGCGGGACCTGCAGAGTGGTGAGAAGGAAGAGGTGAGAGCCAACCTGCAGCCAGCTGAGTCCCTGGCTGGGGGATTGAGATGGGGCAAGCTCTGCTTTCAGGGCCATCCCTCAGTGCTCAGGGTGGGGTCACTGTGGGGTCCCACCAGGGCACCGTGAATGTCCTGGCAGTCATTGCTGGGCAGGATCTGACCTGTTGTTCCTCTGTGTAAAAATGTTTTTGTAACAAAAAATGAAGACTATAAAACATCTTGAGTACTATGCTGGGCCTGGCTTGTCCTGGACTCAGTGATCAAACTCTTGTGTTGGTGCACAGAGTGCCAGCTTGTGCCTGGACTGAGCAGGGTTTGGGGCGACCTGCATGTGTGATCGTGTCCAAACACTGAAGTCTGAGGCACTGGCAAGGCTTTGATCTCCACTCCCTGCTCTGCTTGGCAGCCAGAGAAGCTGGGAGATATCTGCATCTCTCTCCGGTACGTGCCCACGGCCGGGAAGCTCACTGTCTGCATCCTGGAAGCCAAGAACCTGAAGAAGATGGATGTCGGGGGCCTCTCAGGTGGGTGTTGCTCCCCCTGCCCTGCCAAGGGCTCTCAGTGGGGAAGGACTCTGGGACCATCTGTCTGGAGAGCTTAGGAAAACCCTCAGTGCGTCCTCAGGCCTTGGAGGCAGCCCAAGGTCTGGCTGGGGAGTGAGGGGAGACAGGCATGGGATGTGTCCTGGATTCTTGGGAAGGACACTTTGGATTTGGTCCCCCTGGTGCGAGCAGGACCAGGGTTAGGGTTAGGGTTAGGGTTAGGGTTAGGGTTAGGGTTAGGGTTAGGGTTAGGGTTAGGGTTAGGATGCTGCAGGACCTGGGTGGTGAAAGTGCTCCTCTGCCATTTGTTCCTGGTCCTGCTCCTCCTTGACCTGGGGGTCGGGGACCTCGGTCAACAGCATGTGTTGTACTCAAAGTGTCTTTGCAGGCCCATCCTGGGGCTGAACTCTGTGCCCAGGGGTCCTCAGCTCTCTCCAGATGTGCTTTAACCATGACAAGAGCAGCATGGCTGGAAGGATTCAGCTTTATTGTGGGCTTTCCTGCTCCAGAAACTGTGGAGACAGGCCAGAACCCACCCAATGCCACTCACCTGACAGGCCAGCTGTCACTCCACTGTCCCCAGCCCTCCTACAAGGGGGCCCATAGCATAGAATCCCAGAATCATTACTGTTGGAAAAGACCTTCAGGATCATCAAGTTCAACTGTGCCCAATCCCTGCCTTATCACCCAGACCTGAGTGCCACATCCAGTCATTCCTTGGACATCTCTAAGGATGAGGACACCACCTCCCTGGGCAGTTCCAATGCCTGACCACCCTTTCCATAAAAAAATTCTTCCTGATGTGCAACTTGAACCTCCCCTGTCTCAGCTTGAGGCTGTTTCCTCTTGTCCTGTCCACTGACCCCCTGGAGCAGAGCCAAACACTCCCCTCTGGCTGCACCCTCCTGTCAGGGACTTGTGGAGAGTGAGAAGGTCCCCCCTGATCTTCCTTTCCTCCAAGCTGAGTCCCCAGCTCCTCTCCTCATATGTCTGACTCTCCAGACCCTTCCCCAGCTCTGCTGAATGCAGAAGAGCTCCATCCCAGTGGCTCCCACAAATCCTCTCCAGCTCAACTATTTTGTCTTTGGCACCCATCCACAAACCTCAGACCACCTTTACTCAGAGTGGTCTCTCCCTCACCCTGGGTTGAGATGTTTCCTGGGACCAGGTGTCCCCAGGGCACCTCAGCCCTGGCTAATGCCCATTCTGACCCCCAGATCCCTATGTGAAGATCCATCTGCTGCAGAATGGCAAGAGGTTGAAGAAGAAGAAGACCACAGTCAAGAAGAAGACCCTGAATCCCTACTTCAATGAGTCCTTCAGCTTTGAGATCCCCTTTGAGCAGATACAGGTTTGTCTGATGACTTCCCTGGCACAGGAGATGCCCTGAAGCTGCTTGAGCCCTTGTCCCAGCCTTTCTAGCAGCCTGAGCTGCTCCTGCAGCTCTGAGTCTGGTCACCCAGGAGATTCTTCCAGTCCCATCTGGGGCTGATGCTGAGGGCAGCTGGTGGGGGGGGCAGAGGTGGAAGGCTGGGCAGTGCCCATGGGAGATGAACCCCCAACCCCGATCATGGCTGAAATGTGGCTTTTCTCTGCTCCTGATCCTGCAGTGCTCACTCCAAGCATATCAGAGTGGACCTGGGGGCATTCTGGACCCTTGGCCACTGCCTTCTGCCACTCCACGTCCTGTGCAAGCCCCTGCACGTGCCTCTTGTCCTGCCCAGTAGCCCACAGCTCTTGCCCAGCCCCACACCACATTCTAGGGACCTTTCCCAGGTGAATCAGCTCAGGATGAGCTGGGACCCACTGGGCTCTGGGCTCCTTGGGGAAGGACATGAAGGAAGCAGGGAGGGGGCCCTGCTGCCAAACAGTGGGGCTCATCCTTGGGGGATCCCTGGGGCCACTGAGCCTTTCCACCCCTCTAAAGAAGGCTTCCTCCTTTAGAAAGTGCAAGTGGTCATCACAGTGCTGGACTACGACAAGCTGGGGAAGAACGAAGCCATTGGCAAGATCTTCACAGGCTGCAACTCCACGGGCACGGAGCTGCGGCACTGGTCCGACATGCTGGCCAACCCGCGGCGGCCCATAGCCCAGTGGCACTCGCTGAAGCCCGAGGAAGAAGTCGATGCAGCTCTCGGGAAAAACAAATAGGCAGCTCTGCCGGCCGGCGGGGCACTGCGGACACTCGACCCAGAGCTACTGATACCTCAGTTCTGCAACCTTCCTTTTGGTTTTTTGTTCTAAGCTGAAATGCCCTTTGATGCCTCTGGAAGGGTATCCAGGCAGTCCAAATAGCTTCCAGGGGAAGAGGTTAAAGACATGGATGGTTCTTTTTGTTCTTCAGCATCGCTCCCTTCTGCTGCATGTCCCATTGCCTCTGCTCGCCATCCCTTCCCGGTGCAAAGCCACCGCACACCTGGGACCTTCCCCAGCAGTGGTGTCACCAGCCTGCAGCGCTGCTGCTGCCATCCTGCCCTTGGGATCACGTGGGGAGCTGTGGAACGTTGCACGGAGATGATACTGGAGCCTGATGGTGCGAGATGACCAGACCCACTGTGCTTGTCCGGGGCATGACCAGCAGTGAGACAGAAAAATGGTGCAGAGGACCCTCTGAAGTGACTCAGGTGCCTCCCCCTGGCCCTCCCCAAGGAAGGCTGAGTGTCCCTGGCCAGCTCCAGATTTGGGTTCTATGAGGAGAGGCTTGCAGGGGCCATGGATCCTCTTGTGGTGGTGGGGTGCCAAGCCCTCAGTGTTGCAGCAGGAGCTGTGGAGGCCAGTCTGGGCACAGGGAACCTCAGGGGGGCTGCTCCAAGGAGACACACGGTGCAATGTGGGTGCATCAGCAGCATCGTGTGGATCACCACTACCACCACCACCACCACCTCTGTTTTGTCCCCAGAGGGGCAGCGCTGGGTGATTTGTATCCGTGTCCCACCATGCTTGGTGAATGCCATAGATCAAGATGCTTCCACAAGGCAGGTTTACAGTGAGAAGTCTCCAGATGTGATGGGGGCAGCCCCCCCAGAGCAGTACCAGGTGTCTCCCCAGAGCCCATCCATTGCATGTCCCAGCCCTGCCATGGCACACCAGCCTGAGGGCAGCCAGGGGCCATGGGGAATTCCAGCCCCACCACCTCCTGTGGGTGGGGATGGCAAGAGCAAGCCCAGAACAAGGGAACAAAGCACCTGATTCCCATGAGCTGCTACTCCCCACCAGGCCATTGGCTGTTGAACCCATCCTGCTCCCCTCGGGGGTATAAGCCATATCCATGACCCTGACAGTGGCTAAGAGCTTCTCTGGGCCACTTCTCCCACTGGGCCAGAAAAGCCTCTAAGGCAGAAAGCCAACACAGTTCTCTGCAGCTGGGAGAGGGTCCAGCAACCCTGCCCAGTTCAGTCCAGTCTGTACTGGTGCACTGATGTTAGCTCATGTCCCTGTCCCAGCACCAGCTCCTCAGCAGCCTCATGCTCTGCTCCCTTTGGCTTCCCTGCACTCAGAGCTGGGAGTTCCAGCACAGCAGCAGCCAAGGGCCCAGGATGTGCTGGCACTGGGGATGCTGCTCGGAGGGTTCAACACCTGGGCTGGGACAGGTGCAGGGTGTCCTGGGTCCAGAAACAAAAGTGCCAAAACTGAGCTCATCCCAGTGCTGTTGGATGCTTTGGCACTCCCACAGCTCTGGCTTCCCAAAGGGCATTCTGGCCCTCTCCCAAGGTGCGGAGATGATGGGAAACGTGCTGGCAGCCACAGCTCAGGGGGTTCAAATGGACATGGGGACCAGTCCCTGCCCCTGGAGGGCTGTGCAGCTCTGGGACAGGTCCCCGGGGCAGGACATCTCCATCAGTGGGACATTTGGGGCTTGGATAGCCAAGCTGCAATGTGGGAAGGGGATGTTGGACAGGGACCTCCACCACCACTGCAGCTGCACTTGGCCCATGCCCTGGTGAAGGTGGCATTGGGGCCACACTAGGTCTGCAGGGGTCATCCAGCCAGTGGTCTCTCAGGGCCATCTCCAGCTTTAATGAGTCTCTTTTCCCAATTAATTGTCAATGTCAACAGATGGGGTCCTGTCCTGCCCCTGAAGCCAAAGGGAGACGTCTTGGGATGCTTTTAATAATGGGGAGTTGGAGAGGAGCTGATGCCCCGTGGTCAGGAGCACCATTAGGACTCAGGCTCATTTTTGGGTACATCCTGGCCCGGGTGGGTGGGGTGGGGTTGGGGGGGGGGGCGTTTGCCTTACATGGAATGGGTTAAAAGAGAAGGAATTAGAGCACTGAAATCCTACTGTGTGCAGCCAGAGAGTGTGCATGGCCCCGCAGCCTTCCCAGGGAAGCAGGTTGCAGTGTGCACATCTGCACACCTGCACACCTGCACATCTGCACACATGCACATCTGCACACATGCACATCTGCACATCTGCACACCTGCAGACATGCACATCTGCACATCTGCACATCTGCACACCTGCACACCTGCACACCTGCACACCTGCAGACATGCACACCTGCACATCTGCACACATGCACATCACACCTGCACATCTGCACACCTGCACATCTGCACACCTGCACATCACACCTGCACATCTGCACAGCTGCACATCTGCACACCTGCACATCACACCTGCACATCTGCACAGCTGCACACCTGCAAATATGCACATCTGCACATCTGCACATCTGCACATCACACCTGCACACACCAGACGCCCCCTCTCCTGCGCGCTCCCCCGCGCCCCGCCCCCAGACCCGCCGCATCGCCGGGGTCTCGCCAGCAGTGGAGATCCCACCTGGCTGCTTTCCATTCTGACTCTTTAAGCCTTGGGGGAGGGGGAAGACTGTGACTTTAATACATAATTTATTTTTTTTTAATAAAAAAGGGAAAACCAACCAACATACTGAAGCCATCTGCGCTGCCTCTGACCCCCCCCCCCCCCTTAGCTGTGTGTAGGTAAAATAAATATATGGAGACATAGCTGTATATACCACGAGCAGTGCATGTGACGCAGCCACGTAGCAGTAGCAGCATGGCCCCAGCCCGGCGGCGCTGCCACCGCCCCGGCACTGCCGTCCCCATCTCCGGCCTCCCGCCAGGGAGGAGGCGGCGACCACCAAAACTCATCGCTCGAGAGCTCTCCACCGCCCTGATTTACCCCCCTCCCGCCCCCGAAATAAAACGAGAATTCCCAGTTAAATCATATAAAAGAAGAAAATAATGCCAAGAAACAAAGCATGCCAAGCCCGGCCCGCCAGCGGAGGGTGAGCTGTCCATGTGTGTCGTGTTCCTGTATCTCGTCGCGTTTGTCCCATGGCCGGGTAGCAGCAACATCGTGGCTTCGGTGTCCTGTGTCGCGTTGGTGGATTTCACCGTCAAAGCAACTTTAGAAGCCATATTAGAGCACGGTGCACCGGGACCCCACGGGGACAGGCCCACGGTGAGCCGTGACCCCTTCCCCCCATGTGTCCACGTCCCCCCTGGTTCGAGGGGCTCAGGCTGCCCGGAGCCGCAGCGGCCACCGCCCCGGTGGCCTTGGGAGCCGCTGTGCGCCGGCCGACGGGACGGGACAACGCTGGCCACAGATGTTGGGGTCGGCCTGCCGGTGGTGAAAAGGCTTTTTGGAGCAATTTGGGTTATTCCTGCCATGTGCAGTCGGTGGTTTCTGTTTCGGGGACGGGGGCTGGCTTTCCCCTCTCCTCGCGGCACCGCGGAGCAAACTCAGCTGTGCCACAGAGATGCCCCCCCGGGTTAAAAGGAAGCGAATCCACGAGTGTTGGCAACAAGCTCGGGTTCCCTTTCCTTTTTCTGCCGAACTGGGAGGGAGGAGCCAGCTCCTTTGGGAGTCGCAGGCTCGGCCATTGCTGGACCCGCTCTGCCCCATCCCAGCCCCGCAGCGCTCGGCTCCGGCGGGAGCTGCTTTTAATGCCCCTTCCCCTCGTGTGGACTCTGTCGTTCCGTCTCTGATCGTTTGATGGTTATTTTGTAATGATCTCCGTCTCCTTATTAAAGAAACGAGCTGAAAGGAGCTGGTTCCCTTCTGGTTTTGCTGCTGGGGCTCACGGGGCATCCGCGGTGAGGGGCAGGAGCCCAGGCATGACGGAGGGATGGAGGTGAGGGCGGAACCTCACAAGGGCCCAGGTCCCCCAAAATACAGCATCATTAAATCACTTAGGTTGGAAATGCCCTCTGAGGTCATGGATTTCAACCGTTAACCAGCACTGCCATGTTTACCACTAAACCAAGGGCAAAGTGTCACATTCACACTCTTTGAACACTTCCAGGGATGGCGACTTCACCACTGCCCTGGGCAGCCTGTGCCACTGCCTGACAACCTTTTCTGGGAAGAACTTTTCCCCAGTATCCAGCCCAAACTTTCTCCTGGCACAGCTTGAGGCTGTTTCCCCTCATCCTGTCCCTGTTCCCTTGGAGCAGAGCCTGACCCGCCTTGGCTGCTCCCCTCCTGTCAGGGAGGTGTGCAGAGCCACAGGCTCTCCTCCTTCTATCCAGGCTCAGCCTCCTCAGCTCCATCTGACTTGTGCTCTGGGCAGCCTTGAACCCCAGCTGAGAAAGGCTGGACCAGACATGGGGCACAGGTGGGAAATACCAAGTCTCCACAGAATTCCTTGCCCCCAAGCAGGGTCTGGTCCGTACAGTCACGTCCTGCTCCACAGGGATGCTGGACAATCCCCAACCCTAAGGGAGAACTCAGCCTGCACCAACCACCTCCAAAGACTGGAGCATGTGCAGGTTCTATCAGCCTCACCTGAGACAGAGGTTCCCAGATGTGACATCACCTCCTGCCTGGGCCACAATTTTTGCTGATCAAACTTCTCAACAGAGCAAGCACAGGGCTTGCCACCTGAGTGAGAGATGGGCCTGATCCCCAGTGTGGTGCCGAGGAGGAGTTGGGACCCTCTCCTGCTCACCTTCCCACTGGTGGGTGCTTTTTAGGGATGTGCATTCCTGTTCCTTCATTTCAGCTTCCCCTGAAAAGGCACTTGTATTGTAGCTGCAGAGCATTTGTGCATTTATGGATTATGGATATTGTTATGCCCCGAGAATTTTGGGGCAAACAGGTAATTTTAGCTCAAACAATCTGAACTGTAATTCCAGAAAGATGGAATCAAAGTAAAAGCTTCTCTTTTATCAACTCTTATTTTATTCATTTATAAATACTGTTGTGTTTACAAGCATCATAGCTGTGAATATTATTCCCAAACTTTCAAACACATAATACTTATAATACTATATAACAACAACCAGTAAAACAAATCATTCATCTCAGGGTTTGAAAGGCCACTCAAAAGTTGCATAAAAATACATTCTCTCCCCATCTTGTCAGCCAGTCCTGCTTCTCCAAGGAGTTTATTTACAAAGAGCCATCACCAAACTCGCAGCCACAACAGGTGGGTTCACCCCAAGCAATAAAAATTAACTCACCCCAAGCAATTGCTTAGAAAAAAAAGCTCGTGTTCCCCAAGGGAGACCACGTCTGGCAAATGCTCTGGTTCCAAGAGGGATCAATTTTAAAACCTACTTGCTCCGCACCCTGCACCAAGCACAGGGCTCGAGGTGTCCTGTTCGTCACCTCCTTAGTGCATTGGTTATGTCAGGCATGAACTGAGACAAAAAAAATTCCATTCTCAAGAATTTGGTTTGCGGTTGTGCCGCACCACGAGACGCTCACAGCTTTGGCTGCTCAGGGACACTGAGCTGTGGGGCCCAGGGCTCGGGAGGATCCCGTGCTAAGCAGACACCTCAGCTATTCTGGTTTGGCTTTGCAAGTGCCACTCAGAGGAACGAGCCTCCCACAGCCTCCCACTCTGTTCCTTAGGAAAAAGCACAGTGAGTGTCCTGTCAGGAAGGGGCAAACATCAGTGTGGGATGGATTTGTCAGACTGGGTTGAACCCTCTCCCTAAAACAGACACCAGGCTTCTTCCTGCTGCCAGGAACCCATGAGAAGAACAGGATATGTATTCTGAACTCTCCTCCTCATCCTGCCTGAAGTGCTGGCCCAGCACCCACCCTGCTGGGGAGCATCTCCTCCTCCTCGTGGCACAGAAGTGACCGGGCTCCTGGACCCCGATCTCCTGAGCAGAGCTAGAGCCCGAGGCTGAAGTGAGGTCACCAAGAGAGAAAACATCAAGAACGGCAGAAGTACTCACATGAAGAGTGCACCAAGAGGGAACAGCGTGCAGGGGAAGCACTGACCAGATCTCAAGACTTAAAGCTGTTAACTAGAGCAGGTTTAAAATCAAGGAATATAAAAAGGATGCCTGGCTTAGGCAGTGCTCTGCAGAAACCCTGATGCCTTTACCAGCTTTGGTCTCTTCCTCCCAAAGCTCAGCAGCAGAGGAAGGGCCTCAGTGTACCAGGAGAAATGGTGCCTCAGCTCCACCAGCTGAAGAGCAACTTGTGGTCAGAGGTGCCTAGGGAAAACTGGCAGCTCCAGGAAGAGCAAGAGAGGTGGAAACAGGCAGGACAGGGTGGGGAAGGGGGAAAAATGGAGAATTAGTGGAAAAAAAAACCCAAACAAAGAGAAAAAACCCCAGGGACAGGAAAATAAATTTCCTTTCTGAGGCAATAATCAGCAAAAGGTTTGAAAAGCCTGGGATTGCCTGACAGAGATAAATTTTACCCTGCTGAGCAAGCTCAAGTATTCTGCTCATGTTCAAGTATCTCATCTCTGGCAGTGGAGAGTCCCCCCAGCCAGAGCCAGCAGTGCTGCTCGGGAACATGGTAGAGCTGCTCCACAGCCACCTCCATGTTCAGTGACCAAGAACTGCTGCCCTTGGCCAGACAGAGTTTGGGGAATCCAAGGACAAAGGAGATGAAAGGACAAATATGGAAGGATGTAGATGGAAGAATGTTTTGGATACAGCAAGACATCTCTGAGAGGGAAGGTATTGTTTGAGAGGAGTCTGTTAACGGCAAGCTCAACAGACCTGATGACGTCCCACATGGAGAGAGGAGCCAATGTGTAAATGCCCATGGAGAGAACAATTCCAAACTCTTCAGAGTGCATGTAACATTAAAGAGGAGTATTTCTGGAGGTTTCCTTCAAGGTCAAGGATTTTCACATGTTTTTGACAGGTCAGAAGACTTTCATCATGGTGATTCAGCTCCTTGTTCCCCTGACACTGACACACCCTGAGCTCTCCAAGGTGTGTGGGACAGGATACTGGCATTCTCTCTCTACAAATCCTGCTGCAAATCAAAGAGAGGGTACCCAAAATACCAGACCAGGCTCTGCTACGGGGCTCTGCCTTCAGGGAGGCAGCAGGAGCATGTCCCAGATGGCTGTTGGGAAGGGGAGGCTGGTTTCTGGTGTGGTCACAGCTCCCTACAAGGTGATTCATTCTCACACAGGTGAGAGCAGCAAAGGGCCTGTAGGGGTTCAAGTTTGTCCTTCAGAAAGCTCAGCAAGTGCCTGGGATATAGCCTGTCCCAAGGAACAAGAGTCCAGGTGGCAACTGGATGCTACCAACCAAAGACAGGAGCCCTGTGAGGACACAACGTGACACAGGATCACCCAGGCTGTGGGAGAAAGGGAGGGTGAGGGATAAGGGTCTGACACTGAGTGTCAGCACTGATGCTACTGAACAGGTTCAAAATTTTATCTTAAATAAAAGACTCAGTCTACTGGGGCAAGAGGAGAAGGTCTCTGTGCAAAACAGCTCATCAGCCTGTGACAAACATGAGCTCCGGTGGCTTTCACAGTGTCACATTCAACCAGAGTCCCACATCTCAGTGGGCTGATGTGCATCCTCAGAGTCCCAGCCCATGTTCACATTTCCCACCTGTAAAGGGCTTGGATATGCTGGGTTAGTTCTTCAGATGTCACTTTTTACAGTAGGAGCTTCCCACTCCAGGTCAGAGTCCAAAACCAAATACTGAGCTTCTGGAAGAAGTTTTGGCAGCTCAAACCCAGTCCTCACATTTCTCCCTTGAATAAAATGTCCGAGATACCACAACATGCATAAATTAAAAAAAATGGCCGGGGGTGTGTTGGGGGGAAATAGGGGTAGAAAGGGAATGTACAGCAAAGGGCAGGGCAAGGCAGGTGTGACATTGATCCCACGGCTGAAACGCTTGCTGTACGTGAGGGGAAGGAAAGGGGGTAGGGCTCGGTGGTGGGGTTGGCAGCTGGTATAGGACACCCCTCCTTGTCCTGCCTTTGCTCAGGATTCCTATTTGGAGAGTTTGCTGATGACACGAATGAGGGCTCCGTTCTCGTCCTTCAGCCTTTGGTTGTCCGACTTCAGCTCTGTCAAAATCTGCAGAGAGACAAAGACAAGGTGGGATCAGAGGGGCTTGGAGGGCCAGAGGGAACATTGCGTCCCCTCTACCCAGCAAGTTTCCATGGCTCTGCAGCATCTCCAGAGCCTTTACAAGCTGGCTGCCAGGCGTGAGGGGTGAGAGGGGCCTCGAGCACAGCACTGAGCCAGAGAGCCCTGAGCCAGGAGCCCCTGGTGCGAAGCAAGGCCACAGCCCCAGCAGCAGGTCAGGCCCAGGCTGGCAGGGCAGGAACCATTTCTGAGCTTTTTCATCCCAAACCTGTGCCCAGAGGCTAAATACAGCTCAGCAGACAACAATAAAGCTGGTTTTCCTGATTCACCTTTTCCATTTTGCCAGGACTAGAAGGGAAACCAAAGGTCTGGAATCTTCATTTAGGACTGGACCTTGCCAAATCTCTTTAAAACACCCCCAAATCTCCTTGGGTCCCCACAGATGTGTAAGACAATCACAAGTGCCAGGCCCAGAGGGCTGGTAGAACACACTGACACTGGAGGTACCTCCTGGGTGCTCAACTGAGATTGCAACACAGACAAAAGGCCAAGCACTTTGGAAATAGAGAAGAAATAGCTTCAACAAGACCCTTCCAGCATTTCCCATTGGCATAAACCCTGCTGACTTTCCATGCTCCCTATGCTGCAGTGAGTGACCTTCTGTGCACTGTTCCCAGCCACCAGGAGACCCCCTGCTCCTGTCAGGGTGTGACACACAAGGGGTCACTCCCAGCACGGGTGCCAGCAGAGCACAGGGTGACCAGCCCCCAGCCAAGGCAGAGCAGGATCCCACACATGGTACCTGTATGAGCTCAGCTATGACTCCTCTCTGCCAAGGTGCATCTTGGAGGAGTTCCCTCAAATTAAAAATCTGCACTAAATCTTCTCCTTCCTTCTAACCTGGTGTTTCGGCTTTGACCACAATGTTCTGCCCCCCTCCACCTGCATCCCTCCATGATCACCAGTTCTGAGTGTGGGCAGCTCCTGGGGCAGTACCAGCTCCCACCAGAGCAATTCCCTTCTTCCACGGCTGGGCCATGGTGGCCCCAAAACACCCAACTCCATCCCTGTGGGCACTGCTGGTCAATGCTTCAGGTGGGAGGATTTGCCAGAGAGGGAGGAGGGGTTGGTGCTGCATGGTGGGATATTGTGGAAAGGGTAAATCCATGTGCTGGGCTGGCAAGAGCTCCAGCCATTGATGCTGAGTGCACCTCCCTGGGCCCAGTGCTGCTGTTACAGGTGCATTCCCATGGCTGGGCTGTCACCACAACAGCACTCGTGTCTCTTTGTGCCATTTCTCATGGCCAAAGAAGAGGCACGGCCATCAGCAAAGTGATCAGGAGCTCAGACACACAGCAGAGCCCTCGATGTCTCTGCACTACTCAGTTTCCTCCTGAGCTTCACCTGCCACCCACATTGGTGCCTCCCAGTGCCCTGCAAGAGCCCCACCACCCACCCCAGGCAGATGGACAGGCCCTGTCAGGCCGCTGTCACTGCCTGGGGTGGCTCTGCAGTGCCCACTGCTGTGATAATGGGTGTGTGAAATCCTGACACTCACTTTGGTAGAGAAAATCTGACACAGGCTCCCAGAAATGATGCCAGAGAGAACCACCTCGCTTCCAGGGCTCAGCTGGAGCTTGATGGGGCAGTGCCTCACACAGGGCCTTTGTGTGACCTGTGTGACTTATTTGAAAATGAAGCAGTATCAGTACATGGGAAATGAGTGCCTCTGGACAGGTTTCCTGGTCATAACCCAGCTCCACCAGTGACTAGTGAGGCTTCCTGAAAGGTACACATCTGCCTTACACATCACAAGCCCAGGGCATTCCTCCCTTTGAAGCAGAGTAGCCTCAAGTCAGGTGGAATGAACCCCATGGGAACAGGCTGGAAAGGCTGGAAGTTTCCAGCAGCCTTACAGATGTCTCACAGGATGGTGAGCAGGGATGTGGCCCAGCCTCAGGGAAGGGCAGGGCTGACCATGATGCAGCATTGGTGTCAGCTGAGTTTGGGCAGGAGGCTGCTCTGAGCAGCAGGGCTGTGTGTTACCCGGGACACTGGAGAACACAGCTCCTCAGAAATAATGTGGATTTGGGAAAATGAGATTCACTGAAAAGCACTGCTGCCAGAGTGTACATCTGGGAGAGCTTAAACCAGTGACCGCACTGTACAGCTGTGATGTCCACAGACACCACTGAGGCAGAGTTTACACATACCAGCAACATCCTGTGTTAGACCTACCAACAGAAAATAAACCAGCAGAGCTCACAGACCATGACTGTCCCCCAGCTCGGGCACTGGCAGAGAACTGCAAACCTTTAAGTGAGGAGGGAAGGATGAGCCTCAGCCAGACAGAGCACAGGGGGGATGGAAGGGCAGTGATAACATGGGCACGTCCTGGCAGCAGGAGAGAGGTGACTTGCAGGCTGTGAAACATCAGTTCTTTGAGTCAGTTTTCCCTCTCAGATCTCAAAGTATGTGGGGAAGGAGAATGAATTAAACTCATGATTTATGAAAAGAAATAAGGCAAGGTCAGGTTGGAGGATACTTCCACAGATTAAAACCAGAAAGGCTGTGAGATCATTTCACCTGACCATCTGCACAATCCAGGGCACACAACATGACACCCCACTCTCCTGGCCCTTGTGACACACATGTGGGCTTGAGCTGAGACTCCTGGAAAGGGGAAGCCACAATTCCCCTGGTTAGTTTGTTTCTATGGCTAATCAGCCTTGATATAATTTGTGTGCTAAGAATAGATTTTTTTATTCTGTGGTGCTACTTCCAGCCCACAAGAGCACACAACTTCTGTGTCTGAAGGGATATGAATATCCCTACTAACCTGCAAAGGACAGGTAGAGCTCCAAGAAAGGAGCATTTACAGCTTTATTTTAGTACTGAACCAATGAAGTAGCAGGAAGATACGTAATTTTACTGTGTGATATATGAGGGCAAAGCTTAGGGAAGACTGATCCTTGGCTTTCAAACATTAATTGTCCTGCACTGGATTTAAAACAGAAGATGAAAACACAGAGTGCTCCTGGTCTGGCTCCTGCTGCATCCCCCACCCTGTGCCAGCCCATGGGAGGCAGGGAGGGTGCTGAGCCTGTGGACTCAGACTCAAAAATTTCAGTTTAAAATAAGGAAAGAAGCTTATCCTTTTTGTTCAAGTGACCAAGAAAACCCGCTGAGGACCACTCAGTAGTTTTTCTATAAATACCCTTTCTGTCTAAAATGTTCACTTTTCACAACATCCCTGAAAATTTCCAACATTGTTCATCCTGACTTCGGATAATCCGATTTGCTGAATGCCAGTTTCTCCCTGAACTAAGTCCAGTCAAAAAAGAATAAGCTGACATGTAGCATAAACCACCTATTTTCAAGTGTCCACATCTAGGCTGGATGGGGCTTGGAGCAATCTGGTCTGGTGGAAGGTGCCCCTGTCCATGGCAGGGGGTGGAATGAGATGAGCTTTAATGCTCCTTCTGACCCAAACCATTCTGTGTGTCTGTTTCAAGGCAAAATACCACGCAAGGAGCTGCTGGCACTGCCAAGCCACCCCAAAGCCATTCCCAATGCTAAGCTGGCAAGGGCAGCAGCATCTGCCAAGCAGAATGAGAGCCAGCGGCATGAGCAGAGCTCCAGCAAAGCCCTGCCGTGGCAGCAGCACCATGCTCTTGGAATCTGGAGATCCTTTGCCACAAGCTTTTGAGCCACAAGCTTCACCAGGTGCCCTGGAGAGCAAGGAGGCGAGAGGGAAGAGCCCAGGGAGCAGAGACCTGCCTGAAGAGTGGAAGAGGGAGGCAAGATGAGCCGGAGGGAAAGCAGCTACAGCTCCTCTGATTCCGAGGGCTTGGCGGGCAGAGAAAGTCTGGCTACGACCCGGGTCAGAGCCCTGTTCTCAGCCAGAAGTTGCTCATTCATCTGCCTCAGAGTGTGAATCTGTTTGAGCTGGTGGAGATTCTGCAAAGAGTGAGAGGAGTGGACAGAGAAATACAGAGAGAACATCATGGAAACGAATGAGCACAGAAATGGGAGTTTAGTCCACAGGCAGTGAAATAAAAAAAAGAGAGTAAAAGAAATTAGTAGCAGTGAGTGCTGGGTGGGGAAAGCCTGACAACACACTAAGGATATTTTGGGAATCAGCCCTTTCTCCAGGGGCCCCCAAAACCTTAAAAGAGGTCAAATACAGGGATTTACCACCGCAAGCAGGATTATATTCTAGTTTACCCAGACAACCCTGGGACTTGGGAACTGCTGTGAGACCTATCACCAATGACTTACCACCTACACAGGCTCTGAAAGCACTGCTGGGAACTGAGAATTTCTTTAAAACTCCTTTTCTTCATGTATCTCTAAAAGCCAAAGCAGCTGTGTGGTGCAAGAGTAATCAGAGCTTCCTGGAAGATCCCAAAGGAACAGGCTGATGCACCTGAAAGCGTCACTGTCCCAAGGCAGATCATCGACACAGGTACCATGCCTGCTTGTGTCCCTCATCCCTGAGTGATGCTCCTGGGTCTGCCCAGGCCCTGTCCTGCCAAAACCTCTGGGGTTTGAGGGGGTTTCTCATCCCTGCCCAGATTCAACTCTTCTCTGTCACAGAGCTTAATTTATCTTTGACCTTCAGAGGGGACAGTCTGAACCTTAAACTGATCATTTTAGAATAGGTGTCTGAATGACAGCATCTCCCACAGTGGGGATGTGCCAGGAGGGCATTCCTGGTGATAAAGGCAATGGGGGGCACAGGACAGGGCAGAGATCAAGTCCCACGTTAGGGCTTGCACAGGAACAAACAGGGCATGGGTACAAACTGGGGCTTGCACGGGTACAAACTGGGCACAGGTACAAACTGGACGTGGGTACAAAGTAGGGCTTGCACAGGTACAGCAGCAATGGGAGATAGGGGACAGAAAAGCCATGAGGAAGCAGAACAGGGAAATGGTACAAGCCATGCAGACATCCCAGTGCCACAAGGATGACACTGTTCCCAATAATGCTGAAGTGAATTCGTGTGCTGGACATTTACACCACTGTGGGTGCCAGGAGATGCTGAGAGCTGAGGTGGTGCTTCCTGAGTGGCATCCCTGCCCCTCCTTCCTCCCGAGAGGTTGGGCAGCTGGACCTCACCTGAGCAAGAACCCGTCCTACATGATGGAGGGAGCCCCAACATTGGGCAGGAAACATCCACAAGAAGAGTTAAGTGATAAAACCCCAGTCCCAAACCAAAGCAGACCCACAAAGCACCATATTCCTCCCCATGTCCTCTTACTTGTGAGCTCACAGTGGCAGCAGACAGAGGGAAGGGTCTATGGGGAAGGGGATTCCTTTTCGCCATTTCATTAGCAGAAAGCACTCAAGGTACTGTCTGTCCTCAACAAGGAGCACCATGAATGAATCTACTGACACAATGACCGTCCACCCTACCTGCCCTACTCAGGTTGCCCAGAGAAGCTGTCACCATCCCATCCCTGGAAGTGTCCAAGGCCAGCTTGGACAGAGCTTGGAGCAACCTGGGATAGTGGAAAATGTCTCTGTACATGGCAGGGGCTGGAATGAGAAGGGCTCCTTTCAACCCAAAGCAGACTGGGATTCTGTGATGACCCAGAGCTGGCAAGGAATCCACTGCATCCCAGAAGATTTCATCCAAGGGCTCATTCCTATACAAAACTTTGTATATCCCCCAACAATCAGCTCCATTCTTAGCTACCCAAAAGCACTACCTTTACTCTACATGAAGGAATGCAGACAACTCTTTGAAAAGCTTCACAAAATCAAGAGAAGCAAGACAGGAGGACAGGGAGCCAGCAAAGGATGAGGTTTGAGCCCCTGAGATCATCAAACCGACAGAGCAGCTCCTTGGACACACCAACGCAATTCTAACACTGGATAAATCAACAGATCCCAAGCAGAGCTACAGCCAACAAACTGCAGGAAAGCTGCAGTGACAACTCAGCAGTGAGATCCCTGCTCACCATACCCCTGCCATCCATCCATCCATCCATCCATCCATCCATCCATCCATCCATCCATCCATCCATCCATCCATCCATCCCTGCCATCCATCCATCCATCCATCCATCCATCCATCCCTGCCATCCATCCATCCATCCATCCATCCATCCATCCATCCATCCATCCATCCATCCATCC
>JAHLSL010000083.1:722119-845959 GCA_025920805.1 Petroica traversi | reverse complement strand
TCCATCCATCCATCCATCCATCCATCCATCCATCCATCCATCCATCCCTTCACCCGCCCAAGCTTTGATGGCTGCCAGACAGACATGGCATGGCTGTTCTTCAATACATCACACCAGAAGCTGCTGGAAGACAGTCATAGTACCAAAACCAGTTAAGGACACTTGGTCTGTTCACCCTGGAGAAGAGGAGCCTGAGGTCAGACCTCACCAGGGGCTGCAGCTCCTCTCAAGGGGCAGCTCTGATCCCCAGGGAAGGGCTGGAGCTGTGTCAGGGAAGATAGAGGCTGGAGACCAGGAAAGGTTCTTCCCCCAGAGGGTGGTGGAGCTCTGAACAGGCTCCCCAGGGAATGAATGGTCATGGCCCCAAGGGTGCCAGAGCTCCAGGAGCATTTGGACAACACTCACAGAGATGCACAGGGTGGGATTGTTGGGGTGTCTGTGCAGGGCCAGGGGTTGGACTGTGAGTCCCTTTCAATTCAGGGTATTCCATGATTTTATGACACACAGACAATAAAGATCCTGTTTTATCACAGGGCTCGCAGCTGGTAGAAAGCATCTCACACATATAGTGCTAGGCGAGGTGGAAAGGACTGTGATCGTTTCAGAGACCACCTTTGTTTTTCCACACCAGCCCAGCATGGAACCTCAGCATGGTCCCACCAGCCACCGCTCAGCCTCCACATGCTGCACAGCCCACAGAAAGGATAATTTATGTAAAAACGTGTGTGTGCTGCAGGTAGGCCAGGCTCCTCTTTATGTACCAAATCCAGCAAAGGCTGGGAAGCTGGGACTGAAGCCAAGGGCAAAGAGCAGGATCTGGACGATACCGCTGTGATTGCTTATCACTCTGCTTGATACTTGGCTTAGCAAAAGCAGGTTTCTCAGTTCTCTGTACCTGCCTTCAATTAATGGATTTTGTGCCTGCAACACTAAAAACGCCCAGAGCCTGCACAATGGCTGAGGCCAAGAGCTGCAGCACTGCTATGGAATAAAGGAGCTTCTGTGACCTTCAAGAACAATTGCCATGTTAAGTTGGGACCTCGGGCACTTGGCATTGAATTCAGCTCAGTGCAAATGTTAATTTTCTTCCTCCTGCCTCAGCCAAGGTTCTGGATCTCCAGTTGAACTGTGCAGTCACTTAGGGAAATGCTACACTGCTCTGTCACCTTTGCAAGAGCAAGTCTGAGAAGCAGCTCTGCAGAGCAGCTCTGCCACCAAGGTTCTTGAGGTTACCAAGCCTGTCTTGTTCCTCTTCACTTCTCTGTGGCTTTGGTAGCAGGTATCACACTCCAGACAAAGCTTATTCCCTCAAACACTGCCTGAAATGCAAACAATTCTGTCACTTCTGCCTCCTCTTCTTTAGAAGTCAGCTGCAAGGAGAGGACAGCCCTGGCTAGGACATCGGATGTGCACAAATGGACACACAGAGCCCCGGATCCAACAGTTGGATGTGAGTCTTGCTGGATTCCAAAATTTGGAAGAATTTCCAAAACCAACCTGAGATTTAATCACTTAACAGGTTTAATTGTTTTCACTTGCTGATCTTCACATTAAAGGAAATTGGTGGATTTGCATTTTCCTTTACAATTCCTTACTTATTCCTTCTGACTCTGCAAGAATGAAAGTACAACCAGAATTAGAAGACTCTTTCCTGGCTCAACTGCCATACTAGGGACTACCAGGGATGTTCTGCAGAGGTTATCTCACTCCAGGCAAACACAGCAGGGCTGTTCTTCCACTTCATGATGAAAGTGGACACAACAGTTTCTTTTTGGAAAGGTCTGATTCAATGCTTCTTTCTTCAGAGATTTTATACTCCTTTTTTTTGACTGGGTGTCAAACAAGACATGTCACAGTGCCCTCAGGTACTCATCACATGTTTGAAGTTTTGCAAAAACTAGTGAAAATGCAGTAACATCTCAGAAGAGAGATTTTCCAATTTCTTGTCTATTTATTCTACTAACAAAATGCCTCTCTTGTTGCTTGATGCAGCAAGAACAGGGCAGAGAGCAGAGTCAGCACCACTCTTGAGATCCTGAAGCTCATTTTCAGCTGGACCACAGGTTGCTTCAGCTCATGTCTCTTGGGACAGTATGAGAACACGTCCGACCTCCAGCAGCACTTCTCCATCTGCACCACCTTGGCTTCCCTGGCTCTGCAGCTCCAGACTGAACCGGAGGCGCTCTGACTGTGTCCAACAGTCCCTACAGGCACCTTCCCTCATTAACTGCTTTCCAGAGCAGTATATTTCCAAACTGAGGCCACTAGAGGCCACCACCTTGTCTTCTTACTCCATGGCTGAAGTTGCAGGTCTGCAGGTTTGCAGTGATCTGCAGAGCTGAAGGACCAACACAAACTGCTCATGCCCAGATTTCTCTTGAAGACCACAATTCTGTAATTACATAAAAGCATCTGTGCAGTTAATGGGTCCTACCTGCTTACTGAACAAAGAGTTTGGAATTTAGACAATTCAATCCTTTCTCCTTCTCCTGGCTCACACAACATCCACACTTATTTTCTCCTCTCTGAGAACAAGAGCCTTTACAGCAAGAATCCACCACATCATTGTGCTGCTCATTGCAGTAGAAGATAACAGTACAAGGCAACAGTCTTTTCAAAGCTTTGTGCTTGGTAGAAACATGAAGCTTCAAACAGAAACAGAGTTGGAACCTCCTCAGGAACTCATTTCCATCAGCGTGCAGTGCTGGGAGAGCTCTCAAGTGGGTCCTTCCTTCTGAGAGCAGCTTGGTCCCACCTGCTCATGTTGAAAGGGAAGGAAAGCACGGGGCAGAGCAAAGGGGACACTCATTCTGTGAACACGAGCACTGAAATACAGCGTAATGTGACCCAGCACTGCTGAACCAGGGTGAGGCTTTAGGGGTGTGTGGGCAGCCAGACGTTGCCTTGGCCCTGCAAGGTTCCCCTCACAGGCAGAACTGTCCTTGAAGCCACACCACAGGAGCGAGAACGCGCCGGAGCACCAGAGGCCATGGCTTGTGACAGCAAGCCATGCTGCACATCCCATCAGGAAGCAAATTCCTCTTTGCTGGAATTAGCCCAGGCTGCCGTGGCCTCCCAGTGACATGCTTTGGGGACGGAGAATAGGAACACAACCACTCTGTGTTTTATGCTGGCCAGTGTGCGTGAGATCAAAAGCCAGCTTTGTCTTCTTACCCATCCGGAGAGAACCTCAGCGGCTTAACTTGGGCTGCAGACTAGTCAGAGCACAGGGGGTCAGCACACTGGAACTCAGCGATGCCACAAAAGGTTAGTTTGGGAAGGCATTTAAGGAGAACAGCTTTCACCATTCTCGGATCAAACAGCAGAACAAATCAAACATAGGAGCAATCAGATGAATGAGAATAGGACCGTTTATTAGCATTTCATGTTTGGAGAACAGGGCCATTAAAGCAAGTTCTGACTGCTGAAAGGAAAATGAGATCCTTCCCATGGACACCTGTAACATCCTCCTCCTGGGTTACAATCCCCAAACCCATGAATACAAAGCATAAAAAATGGAATAGACACAGTGAAGATTATTTCTTACCTTCATTTCCTCCTCCATTTCAGAGAGTTTCCGCTCCAGGGCTCGCTTCTCCTGTTTACAAGGATTCATAACAAAGATGGTCAAAAGGATTTAGAAAAAAAATAAATTACAGTATATTTTCTTTTAAAGAAAAGTAAGAGTCTTGTGCTTCTGTAGCAGCATTCCCTGAAGAGCATCCCGAAGCAAGGCAGAGGTTACAACCAGGAGCTGATCAGATGGGACAGGACAGCTGGCAAACCAGCAGGGATACGAGCTGGGCCTGTCTGGGTAGATCCCAAGCTCTATTCATACCCCTAATGAAATTATCCCCCATTTTCAGTGATCCTAGCTCTCAGGAGATCCTGATGTAATGTGATTTTGAGCTCTGAAGGGGAAGCCATGGATTTACTTATACTCCACTAAAGGTGGCAACAAGAAAAGTCACTGAGCCACTCAAATAGGAAACAGAACAAGGAAATTCCCTGCCTGGAAATCCTGTTTCTCCCAGATAATCCAGGGCCACAAAGCTGACTGCTTTCAGTGAATTTTAGAAAGTGAGGATTAAACTCTGCCATGTGAATGGCCTCAGCTAAACCCATGCCAAGATGGGGAGATCTGGACTCCTTCAGTGACTTTCCCAACATGAAGGGGCTCAAACTGATCCAGGGACATGCCCTGAGAAGGGGGAAGTGGGAAACAGGCATCAAGAAGAAGATTTACACTCTCTGCCCTGCTCCTTTGCCCTATGCAAAGAGTCATGAGGCCTGGAGAGTGAGGAAGAGGCAGCCTCTGAGTGTGCTGAGGATGATGACTTCTGAGTCACTTTTGCCCACTGCACAGTTCATTCAGGGATTCCTCAGTGCAAAATACATGAACCATTCTGGAAACAGTTTAATGCATCTTCACTGAGAACAGCCGGACACGTTTTTACTTTCTACCTCTCAGAATCCTGTATTTGTGGCTGTTGTGATCCTAATTCCACAGAGGTTATGCAGGATGTTGCCCTGACTTCAACAAGGCCAAGTTCAAGGTCCTGTCCCTGGGCTGGGGCAATCCTTGGTATCAACCCAGGCTGAGAGATGAAGGGATTGAGAGCAGCCCTTCCAGGATTCTGCCTTGTTCCCCCACCACCCCAAACCAGCCTTTATTTTTAAGCATCAAGAATGTTTTAAAGCATAATGGACCAACAGTCCCTGAGTGTGATACAATCCGTTGGTCTGCAGCTGCTTAGAATGAAAGAGAGGAATCAGAATGAAGCTGATATGCAAAGAGAGCAGCAGAGTCTCAGGCCTTGCAAAGGTCAGAACACAATTATCACTGTCCACTGCTCCTCAAGGCAAAAATACAACTTATCTTTTAATTAACACTTCCCTTCTGGAAATGACTGCCCTGCACAGCAACATGAGGCACAGGCTGTGACTCAGAAGAAAGCAGAGACACATACCCTCTTCTCCATCTCCAGCATGCTGGACCGGTCAGAAGTTTTCTCCTGTTTCTGCTATGGAAATTAAAAATAGAAAGTGATTAAACCCGAGAGCACTCACAGGGTGCTGCAAAAAGGCCAAGACAGCCCATAGATGCTCCTGTTTGGGATGCAACAAATTGATTTACAAATTTACTTGCTTATTTTTGTCTCCTCTAGGGCACATTCCCTCCCAAGAACATCCTTCTAGGAGCTTCCCTCCCTTTCTCATCCTGGAACAAGTGTTGGTTTGTCATGGCCAGTGCTCATTTTCTCGAGTCAGGACCTGGATTTTCCCTTACCTGGGTTGCTTTTTCCAACTTTGCTTTGATATCAGCCAGCTCAAGCTGGGCTTCTTGAAGTTTTGACTTCAGCTTCTGATTTTCAGACAGGGCACTCTCGTATAACTGAAATGTAAAGTAAGAGCTCAATTAACCAGGCTGCTCTTGGCTAATTCACCCCATCCCACCACTTTACTCTGAGCAGATGTGTGCCCTCAGCACTGAGCTGAGGGGTTGGGTTCTCTTTCCTCCCATACATCGGGAGATGAGAAGGGAAAACAAAACCAACTTGGATGCTTTACTTATGTTTTCATAATTCATGAATAAGAAATGAGAAAACAGCTGTTGAATTTGGTAGGGAGTTTAAACACAGCCAAGAGGCAAAAAAGGGGACAGTTTTAATTTAGGTAATTCTTTATCACAGGGTGGTGAGGCCCTGGCACAGGGTGTGCTGAGCAGCTGTTATTGCCCCTGGATCCCTGGGAATGTCAAAGGCCAGGTTGGATGGGACTTGGAGCAACCTGGGCTACTGGAAGGTGTCCCTGCCCATGGCAGGGGTAGAATGGGATGAGCTTAAAGGTCCCTTCCAACCCAAACCTCTGGATTCTTTGAAACAGAGAAAATGAAGATATTCTCTTTCTTCCCACTGATTCTTGGGGCCAGTTTCTGCAACAACAGGCAGGTTCTGTGGTGTGTGCAGTGACAACAATAGTTCTAGAATACCCTACTTTCTTATAGTCCCTGCTGCTCTCGTCGTCGGCGCGGCTGCTGAGCGCGGCGAGCCGGTTCTCCCTGCGGCTGTAGGCACTGGAGCGGCTGGAGGCACGGTCGCTGTAGGACGAGTCACTCGCACTGGGGTTCGTGGCTGCTTCCAACCTGAAACAGGAGCAAGATCCAGCACTGTGGAGCTGCAGTAACTTAGAACAGCCAGCACAGGGCCCAGCTGATTGGGACTGGAGGCCGTGGCAGACCCAGCTCAGCCAGGGCTCTGGGGTCTGTGGGAGCACCCTCCACTCAGCCCGGGGGATGGCGGCCCAAAACCCAGCAGCCACAACCACTACAACTGTAAAAAATCCCAGGGTACCAGCCCAGCCTCCCATGGGCAGTGACTTCCCACGAACCTCTCATCTCCATGGTGGAAACGAGCTCCATTTCTAAGAGGGCACTGAGGTAAATAATTTGGGGAGAAAAGAATAGAAGCAAACTGGCACCACAGCTGGGCTCAGGAAAGGACCAAATAGCCAGTGCCAGACTGGGTTTGAAGCACAGGGAATCCTCAAAGCCACACAAAAACATGCTGCCAATAAATATTACACAGAAAAAAACCAACAACTAAAAAAAAAAAATTCTTACCTGGAAAGTCTTTCATGCTGAAGGAAAAAAAAAAAAGAAAAAGGTAATTAATCATGAGGAGAATTAAAAGTTCAATTCGAAAACTGCAGAGTTTCCAGGCAGCAGTGATTTCCCACCTCAGACACCAGCACCTAGCTTATGCCAGGCTACACAGAGATTTCCCAGCCCAAACTAGGAATCTCCAATCCCTATCTGAATCTTCAACTGTTTCAGCTCCTCTGAAGCATTTGTTTCACACACTTATGAAATCCTGAACCTTGCTGTTCAAATTCTCATTTCCAGATCTGAAATTCCTTCCCTAGAATCCAAAGTAATCTATTGTTTCTCTTTTCCACTGAAGTCACCCTTCCTGACTATGATCACAGTGCTGTGTGTGATGTGGGTGAGGTGGATTAACAGACACAGGGACCTCCCATTGTCTGTGCTGAACTTGAGAAAATCACAAACACCCTTTTCTCCATGGGCAAATACCTCCCCATGGAGAAAAACTCAACTGTGGCACAGAGAGACACAACTGCAGGAGAGAGGGAGAAGACCCTTACACCAGGGTGGTTGAAGCCTGTGTTGAGTTCTTCTTTCCCCACCAACATCCAAACCTCTGCTGTGCTGTCCTCAGGCTGCCTTTGGACACTGAAGGGCTGGAGCATTTCCAGAGAAGGGAACAGAGCTGGAGAAGGGTCTGGAGCTCCAGGAGCACCTGAGGGAGCTATGGGGGGCACTCAGCCTGGAGAAAAGGAGGCTCAGGGGGGACCTTGTGGCTCTGCACAACTCCCTGACAGGACTGGGGGATCGGGCTCTGCTCCCAGGGAACAGGGACAGGAGGAGAGGAGAGGCCTCAAGCTGTTCTGATGCCTTTTTCCTGGTGTTAGGAAAATGAAGCCAGACATGGTTAGAGGCTTGGGGGTCGTTGCCTTGATATTTTAATTAGGATCCTGTTTGATGCATTGCTTCACCCAGGTGACAGTGTGGCAAAATGCACACCCCCCGTCAATCACACACACCAGTTATAGACTTTACACATCAGCAGATCTAACAAGGGAGCCCAATAATGGGGCTGGGCTGGGCTCAGCTCAAGTTTACAGAATCTGTCCTACTGAGGGAACTTGGCTTTTTGAGACAGTGGAATGTTTGGTCTCCCTGGCTCTGCAGTTCTGGGGTGTTCAGTCTCAGGGCCAGCAGAACACTTACAAAACACTAAGCATTAGACTAAGTGAAGGGTTACAAGTGTGCATGCTAATACTTGTGGATATACAGAACTGTGTAAAAGGTATAGAAAAGAAAATGAAAAAATCATTCCAGCATCATTCCAGGGGAGGTTCAGGTTGGATATAGGAAAAATTTCTTCCTTGAAAGGGTGGTCAGGCCCCGGCACAGGCTGCCCAGGGCAGTGATGGAGTCACCATCACTGGAAATGTTTTATGTGCAGATTCAACAGCTGAGGACATGACGTACTGCTGAACATGGCAATTCTGGGGGAATGTTTAGGCTCAATGATTTTAGAGGGCTATTCCAACTTAATAATTTCATTATTCTATGAATATCCTACAGAGGCTGGATGTGGTAAACCACCATTTCAATAAAGTCTTCTGGATTGAACTGTTCCTTCCTAGAATTGCATAAATCCAATGGTGATGGCATCACTGTCCTGCATGCCACACCGACAGTCACCTCCTCCATGAAGTTTCTGTCTGACAGACATTTACTCAAATTCCAGGTGCATTCCAACTCTTTATGGTCTCTTGAACTGGAAGTTGAGCCAAATATTCCTCTGCTCATTTATCAGTAGCATCACTGTTCTGAGTGAGCACAAACCTCTCACAGGCACTTCCAGCCAATTCCCTACGCTCTTTTTAATAGAGTCAACACAAAGGACATCACAGAGCAGATGAAGGGTCAGGCTTTTAGTGCCCAGACATGCTCGTTGCTTCTTGTGCTGTCAGCTACACCAGTAAATCCAGTGCTAACACCTTGCTGGGAGGCAGATTTGCTGCCTGTCTGGCACCCTGATGCTTGAAGACTTCAGCCCTCCTGCTCCTGCCTGGCACCCAGACAATGCCTCTGATCCTGGGCAGGGACTGGGGAGTACAGCCCATGGAGAGAGGAATTAAGTCACCAATTACATGGGGGAGGAGGGTGGACAAGTGACCCGGCCACCTCTCCACTTAAAGCCAGAGGAGCACGGGGGCAGGTCTCCCACCTGTGCCCAGCCCTGCCTGCTGCTTGCCAGTACACGGCCACCTATTACCTGCACCTGGCTGCTGAGTTTTTTCATTTATCCCACCCTAATGTGACCCTCATCTTGCATCCTGATTCAGGATGGGAGGGTGTCCAGGGAGTCTGCAATGCATGGGCTCTGCAGCACAGCCTCTGGCACACTGTGCTGTGAGCTGACCAGCACCAGATAAATGAACCGCCGGGTCCTGGCACGTGGAGCCTCAGGGATGGCCCTCACCATTAGACAAAGCTACTTTGTGCAGAGATCAAAAGGACAAGCAAACCCTGCTATGAATTAGCATGTTCTCCCTCCCACTGTGCCCACAGGGCCATCCTCAGCCAGGCTCTTGGGCAGGTCTAGTGCCAGCCCCACCCTGCAGACACCATCACAAAGCTCCAGGATGCCATCCTGGTGGAGGCACAAACCACAACCCACAGCAGTGGGTCCAACCTGGTATTATTTTATCTGCTCTAATAAAATCTCTCTCTTCTTTTCATCCTACAAGGAAGACAGCAGATGCATTTCCACCATGGCTAAGCCCTGCTGCACCTCCACAAGCCATGCAGGATGCTGTCTGGTAAGCATCTCATGTGACTCAATGCCCAGCAGCTGCCTGATGTCATGACAGGAACACGGCCCTCTTGTCCAAACAGCCCTGGCTTGGGCCATGCTCTGTATGAAACCTGAAGGCAGCAAGCTGGGACAGTTTCTGTACAGCTGGTCTCTGGCACAGGGCTGTCGTTAGAATGACAGATACAAATCCAATCACATCATGGGCTCTTGCAGGGCAGGGGGGGGGATTCTGCCCCTGTGCCCCCTCAGCTGAGACCCCACCTGCAGAGCTGCCTCCAGCCCTGGGGTCCCAGCACAGGAAGGAGCTGGAGCTGCTGGAGCAAGTCCAGAGGAGGCCAGGGAGATGCTCTGAGGCTGGAGCCCCTCTGCTCTGGAGCCAGGCTCGGAGAACTGGGGATGTCCAGCCTGGAGAAGAAAAGGTTCTGGGAAGACCTTACAGCCCCTTCCAGTGCCTAATGGGGCTGCAGGAAAGCTGGAGAGGGACTTTTGACAAGGATCTGGAATAATGAGACAAGGGGCAATGGCTTCCTATGCCAGTGGGCAGGGTTAGATGGGATATTGGGAAGAAATTCCTCCCTATGAGGGAGGTGGGGAGGCCCTGGCACAGACTGATCAGAGAAACTGGGCACAGCTGCCTCTGGATCCCTGGCAGTGTCTAAGGCCAGGCTGGACAGGGCTTGGAACAACCCGGGCTAGTGGATGATGTCCCTGCCCATGGCAGGGGGTGGGACTGGATGAGCTTTGATGGTCGCTTCTCACTCAAACCAGTCTGGGATTCTAGGATTCTATAAAGGACTTCCTGTTTTCAGCCACACACATGCTGATCTCTCCATAGTGCTTTGTTAGCTGAGTTTTCTACATTTGTTTCTTAAACCCCTCAGCAGCCTGAAAGCTCCTTTTGAATCCTGGCCCAATGACCCAACCTCCCCTGAAGAGCCAGAGAAGGGAATTACAGTGATTAACAAGGCTCTTGTTGAAAGTTATTTGTGCACTTTATGCTAATCCCCTTCAGTGATGACTTTTGCTACGATGACAAATGGCTGGGCAAGTAATCCACTCCTTAGCAAGCCTGAATTTACTCCAGCAAACACACCTGCCAATGGATTTGAACAGTGCTGGGAAACGCCATGTGGCTGGACAAGGTGGCAATGAACCTAAGCAGGTCCCCAAGCCAACCTGAGTGCTTGCAGCAAGAGGAAAACCACTTCTGTCCTTTTTTTTTCCTTCAAAGAAATGAGAATTTCCAAATGCAGGAGAATGCTTCCACAAAGGAAGGGAGGGGTAAGAAAGGAATCACTTTAAACATACACAGTGAAAACAAGGAAGCCCCCCAAGTTTATTGTATTTACAACTTTCCTGTGATGGATACTGTGGTGGATTGGTTCAGACTGTGACTGTCTCTGTGTGTTTAAAGAGAACCAAAGTGCCAGACGAGCGGGGAGGACCCACATCATTCCTGCTGCTGCCAGCATTGATCAGAGCCACCCTGCAGTAACCTGGAATCATGGATTCACAACACATTAAAGTTGGAAAAGCCCTCTAAGAGAAGAACAATGAAGCCCGGGAAGAGTCTGGAACACCAGGAGCAGCTAAGAGAGCTGGGGGGCTCAGTCTGGAGAAAAGGAGGCTCAGGGGGACTTTGTGGCTCTGTTCAATTCCCTGCCAGGAGGGACCAGCCAGTGGGGATTGTGCTCTGCTCCCAGGGAACAAGCAACAGGACAAGAGGAAATGACCTCAAATTGCATCAGGGGAGGTTCTCGTTGGATATTGGGAAAAATTTCTTTCCTGAAGGGGTGGTCAGGCCCTGGGCACAGATGCCCAGGGCAGTGGTGGAGACATTAACCCTGGAAGTCTTTAAAAATATGTGGATGTGGGACTTGAGACATGGGTTAGCAGTGAACATGGCAGCGGGTGGGGGAATGGCTGGGCTCCATGATCTTAGAAGGCTTTTCCAACCTCAGTGACTCTCTGATTCCATGATTCTATGAAACACTGGAGGAGGTGCTTAACTGAGACAACCCTGTCATTTGTTCAAAGAGAGACAAACATCTTCAGAAGCCACTGGGATGTCACATTGGAGATATAGTTTCAGTAGAAAACAGCTTTTTTCCAGCTCAATTCTGCCCTGTGTTTGATCATAGCACCTTTGGTACCCTCTTCCACCTGCACCTGCTCCATCAGTGCAGCCCCTGCTGGCCCTGCCCCGTCCTCCCAAACAGCCATCAAATATTCACTGGAATTCCAGCAGCACTGCCTGGCTCCCTGCCCTACCCATGGAAGTAAGGAAGGAGGTTGTTTGCCCAGAGATGCCATCCTAGAGCTGGAAATTCTAAGATCAGAGTGAGAATGTGAAGGACAAAACTCTCTTTCCTTCATTGCTGGGAAGAGAAGTTGGGGATGAACAGAGGAAATGAAGAGCTGAGGCATCACACATGCAGTTCGCTGAACTAGTGCAAGAAGGGTCTTTTCCTTCCTGACTTTCCACAAGGAAATTGTTAGAGTTTGTAAGGGGATGCTGAGAAACCGCTGTATCCACTCTGGTCATCATCAACAAATGCACGGGAGGCTTTTTTCTTTCCCTGGCAAATTTGGAGCAGCACTGCAGTTTTGCCCAGATTTCTTTATTTCCCTTGGGATCAAAATTCAACTAAAAACATCAAGAGCCAGGGAAGCATCAAATTGTGAAATTATCCTTCCATAATCTAAACAGGGTCAGAGCACTGCAGGGGTTGGGGTGGGGGGAGCGTGTGGGGCTGGAGGCAGCTGTCCTGATTTGGAATCCAGCACGGCAGCTGAGCTGAGCCCCTGCTGCCCAGATACCCAAGGGATGACTTCTGAAGGAAACTAAAAAGCACGGAGCACTTGCAGCCATGCTCACAAGCTTCTGGTAATCCTTGGCTCTTAGAACTCTCACGAGAGAGACTATTTCACCTTCCCTCCTGTCCATCTCATGGTGGGCAGCACTCCAGGTAGTGCTGGAGGACACTGAAGAACTTCAGCCCATTTTGCCAGTAGAGAGATGATCCAACCCAGGTGGCCTGGAAAAACATCAGGATCTGAGGTGGGACCCAAGAAAAAGGGCAAAGAGCACCACAGAATCATGGAATCACAGGATGGTTTGGGTTGGAAGGGACTTTCAAAGCTTATCCAGTTCCACCCCCTGACATGGGCAGCGACACCTTGCACTAGACCAGGTTGCTCCAAGCCCCATCAAACCTGGCCTTGGACACTTCTAGGGATTCTCATGGTGTTGATGTTCGCCATGACTCCATCTACCCAGAGTGCTGGATGCTGAATACCATCCAGGACTGATTTAAAAAAATATTCTTGGACTGTGGAGGGCAGGAGCCTTCCCTTAAAAACTCAGAAAATTTTGCAGCTGTTGGGAGCTCAGTGATGAATAACTAAAACCAAATTCCTCATGGAAGGTTTCAATAAAATGCAGCCCTGAACTGCAGTGCCAAAAGGGGGGATTGGCCGCTGCTCCTGCCAAGGCAGAAACTGCCCTAATTGCTTCCAATTGCGTTCTGTGGCTGAGGTTGGAGCCAGTGAAGGCACAGTTCCCTATTTACATTTTTTCAAGAAAAAATAAGGAAAAACAAACAAGGAAAAAAGAGAAAAAATCAGATGCTTTGGGAACATTTTATATGTCTTTATCTCCAACTGGCCAATCTCAGGACAGTGTACACTATTTTAAGAGAGTTGTCAAGGAATTTATTTTGTTGTATTTTGTCTCAGAAATCCTGATCTACTCCTACAATTAATTAATCACCATGTAATAGACCCAGGGGCACAGCTCCAGCTCTGCCCTCCTTTAAGCAACAGGGGAAGTTTTAGAAACCCCTCAAATTTTATTCTCCTGCAGGCAAATATCCTCTCAATGAGCCGTGTTTATTTTCAAAAGTAAATGCAAAATAAAGCCACCTGATTTTGGGATTCTTTCCCTTTTATAAGCAAAAGCCACTATGTTCCTGCAGTTAGGTAGCTCCTACATGAGCTCCAGCACTGGGCTAGACAAATGAGTGTTTCAAAGGACAACCTCTCCCTCTTAGGAGCGTGGAATGTCCTGAGCTGGAAGGGATCCACGAGAATTGAGTCCAACTCCTGGCCCTGCACAGACACCCCAACAATCCCAGCCTGAGCATCCCTAACAGCGCTGTCCAAACACTTCTGGAGCTCTGGCAGCTTCGGGGCTGTGCCCATTCCCTGGGGAGCCTGGGCAGTGCCCAGCACCCTCTGGGGGAAGAACCTTTCCCTGAGATCCAGCCTGACCCTGCCCTGGCCCAGCTCCAGACATTCCCTGGGGTCCTGTCACTGTCACAGAGAGCAGAGATTGGAGCTGCCCCTCACGAGGAGCTGCAGCCCCTGTGGGGTCTGACCTCAGGCTCCTTCAGGCTGAACAGACCAAGTGCCCTCAGCCACTCCTCATGTGGCCCATACAGACCCTTCCATATTTCCGTGTCCCTCCTTTGGACACTCTCCAATAGCTTCAGATCCTTCTTATACTCTGGTCCCAAAAGTGTCCCCCAGACTCAAGGCAAACCCATGCCAGGGCAGAGCAGGGTGCTGCTGAGGGCAGGAATCCTCCAGGAGCCAGAGCAGCCAGAGCCGAGCTAGAAGGAAGAGAAGCCAGGAGCAGGCTGCCTGGGACACCTCAGACCATCCCCATGGGTACAGTTCAGGTCGGTGTTCCCCTCCAGCCACATTTGTCATTCCAGTCAGGAATGACTGGGATCAAGTTTAGTTTTTCAGTGGGTGCAGAATAATTCGAAGGTCTGGCTGAACTCTGCTTTTGAGAGTTATTTTGAGGTCATTGCCTCCCTCAGAAAGCTGCTCCTCTGACCCGAGAGCTGTGGTTTGTGCAGCATCCTGTTAGTTCCACTGGCGTGATGGATGTGCTGCTTCCAGCTCTCGAGCCTGCAATCGTGCAAATGTAAGGATTCCAAAATCCCATGGATATGATTAACAATCCAGTGAGCCAAACCACCTCCCTGTAACCTCCAACTCCCCAAAGCCTGATGCAAAATATGTTTTCTCAAACTATAAATCAATAAACTTTGCTTAAGAAAAACTGCTATTACTGAAGCATAATATTAAAAGCTTCTCCAAGATGGAATAGTGGCTTTGGGAGCTGGCTGCAGCAGATCCCATCATTTTCAGTACAAACAGCACGTATTTAATCAAGAAACAAACATCCAGGGCTGTGAGGGACTGAGGGCCACATCTCCTGCCATCCCAAACAAGCTACAGTTGGATGCTGGTCTGTGCCATGGCCAGCCTGTGGACTCGGTGTCCTGAAACCCTCCCATGGCCCATGGGCTTTCCAGCAGCTGCAGTTTATTCCCATTGTCTCTTGGGGATAAAACTTGCCATGTAAAATATCAGCCTGGACAGTATTTTAGTTTAGGAAAGGCCATAATTCTGAAACCCAGAGTTTGTTGCTCTTTTTTCATTTTCTAAGAGATCAAATTTTATTGGTGAAAAATTTAATTTTGTAAAGCGACATGATCTTAGACAAAACTCTTCAGACATGTGGAAATAAAAACTGAGCGGCCAAGTGACATGAGAGGAAAAGATTTCTGCTCCTAAATTTCTTCCAGATGAGAATGCCATAGGTCTTTAGGAACCCCTTCCCTGCCCTGCAAAAGCTCTGGCAAGATGTTCTCAGGTGTTTCATTAGGGGCTTAAATACCTCTTGAGCCTCTAGTGAGGGACAGAGCTGCAACAGCCACACCAGCAACTTTTCAGGGTGAAGTTCACTCCAAAATCCAGCAAACACCTCCTGAGCCAGCAACCACATTCCCTCAACAGCACTGTGGGCACAGGCAGCACATGGCAGCAAGACTGGAATCATGGAATTGCAGAACTGTGCAGTCAGGAAAAGCCCACTAAGACCATCAAGCCCAAATGTTACCCCAGCACTGCCATGTTCACCACTAATTCATGTCCCCAGGTGCAACATCCACATGTTTTTTGAACACTTCCTGGGATGGTGACTCCACCTCTGCCCAGGGCAGCCTGAGCCAATGTCTCACCACCTTTTCAGGGAAGAAGTTTTCCCCAATATCCAACCTGAACCTTCCCCTGCCACAACTTGAGGACATTTCCTCTTGTCCTGTTGCTTATTACCTGGGAGAAGAGAATGATCCCCACCCAGCAGTGCTGAGTTAGTGTGTGGACTCAGAGATCTTAGGAGGCTTTTCCAACCTTAATTATGCCATGATTCTATGATTCTATGCACTACCTCCCATGAATAGCACAACAGAGCTGCCAGTACACAGGGAAATGGATGAACTGGGCTCTGTCTCTCTTCCAGCCCCATTTTTGATGGGTTTGTGTTCATTTGATGAAAAACAGAACTCTAGTGGGCTCCTGCAGGGAAGCAGACACTGATTTCCAGCTCAGCAGGATGAAGTGGTTCGCAGCTCACAGAGGTTCCACCCACTCTCCCCATCACTCCTGTGGCTGCTCATTCCTATCCCACAGCACTTGCACCTCTCTCTGTCCCTGGTTTTGTGGCTGTACCATGAACTGACCCAAATAAAGGGTACATCTTTCTCCTCCTCCCTTCACCCGTTTTACTGCTCTGGTGGAACCTCAACTTGCCCCTGACCTTGTGATGTCCTGCAATGAGCTGTGGTTTCAAGGCTGAGCTATCCCAAAGGATTGCTCTCCAACTGCTTAACCAGCTCCTCCAAAGACAACCCCTCTAAGCAGGCAGCTGAGGGTCAAACGGGAGCTTTAAATGAGGATGCAGTGTTACATCGGTTCCTTTCCAAATCACCCGTGACCACTCAGAGCCTTTAATAGTTAACAGACTCCCTGTTCCAGCTTTGGCTTGCATCAATTCTGCTGCTTGGGCGGGAGTAGAGCTGAAAGAACTTCAGCCTCAAGGACAGAAGCCATTCACCCCACAGGTCACAGCACATGCCCTGACCCATCTTGTTTATGCATCCAGATGCAGGAGCATCGTCTGGCTACTGAGTCACAGCAGGGAACATCTCATGGGTGGTGCCCTGGGAATAACCAGAAGTTCCTGATATGTTTCCAGATATGGACATTTACAGAGGAAAACCCAAAAAAAACCCCAAGGACAAACAATGTAGAAGGATTTCATACCCATCTGAGAAAAATGATGCTTGAGGAATAAGCAGGGATAAACAAAGCTGGGTGCTGGAGAATGCACACTTAATTGCCTGAAAGTCGAAGTTTCAGTATCCCACATTTTATGTTGGCTGCTGGGAGAGAAGGGAATCATTTCCACAAACACTGCGTAATTAGTCAGCAATCCAGAAATTATACAGAAACTGTCATGATACAACTGATTTGATTCTGTTTCAATTTATGCAGAATCTCTTTTATCACAACCAAAGGGGTCCAAGCCATTAAATGGAAACCCAGGAACATAAAGGTTCCTGGAGAAATATTTTCATAACACTTTTTATTCTCTAACACATTGGCAGTGGCAGCAGAGCAAGTTAAGTGATTCATACAGGAAAACCACATGTGAGAATAAACCTGTGACCAGGAATATCTGAAATGGATGGAACCTGTTGCAAAAACACCACAGCGCAAAAACTGACCATCTGACACATTTATATATATATTGGAATATATATATATTCCAAACTCAAGGAAGGCTATAAGCCTATCAAGAATTTCTAATGACCTCCCAGCACTCTGGGATGTTGACTTTTTACACGGGCAAGTGAAAGGACAAGTGGTGGGATGGTTTTAAAGTAAGAGAGGAGGGATTTAGATCAGATGTCAGGAAGAAATTCATCCCTGGAAGTGTCCAAGGCCAGGTTGGACAGGGCTTGGAGCATCTGGGATAGTGGAAGGTGTCCCTGCCCATGGTGAGGGTGTGATAAGATGAGCTTTAAGGTCCTTTCCAACCAAACCACTCTGGGATTCTGTGATTCTATGCTCACTTATACAGTAACACCAACCCTGCTAGTGTGATTTGCATGCTGAGCACCTGCAGCTCAGCCACTCACATTTTTGTGCATTAGCTTTTCTTTTTGCTGTAAGATTTGCTTTGCCTTCCCCATGTACGTGTGCACACGACCGTAGCCAGCCTGGGTGCATTTGCTGCCATGGTAATCAGTGCTCAGAGCGCTGCTCAGAGCACCACGGGCTCCACGTGGGGGCTCGTTAACAGAGATGGTGATTTGGGAACTGCTGCTTTTTATACTCAAGTATTACTATCAAGTGACTTGGTGAAAACATACGGCCCATAAAAGGTGATGCTCCTGCATCCCATATTTCACCCAGCATGGCTCCTTCAGATGCTCCAATGAAAGGCAGAATAAAATCAGCGTAGACCACTGCGTGCACTTAGAAATTTATAGCTGAGCCCTTCCTGATAAAAATTCAGCTGGAAAGCTCAAGTTATATGCTCTGAGGTGGCTTAATAAGGGAGCTAATATCAGAGGGAAAGAGCCTTGCAGTGAAACTGTGAGCATGGACAGAACAAAGAGAATTATACAGAATATCCTGAGGAGTAACAACTGGGCTAGACTGAGAATGGACTGAGAGCAGCCCTGGGGAGAAGGACAGGGCAGTGTTGGTGGATGAGAAGCTCAGCGTGCCCCAGCCACGTCCCTGGCAGCCCAGACCCCCCCCGTGTGCTGGGCTGATCCCCCAGCAGGGGCTGCAGGGCAGGGGGGGATTCTGCCCCTGTGCCCCCTCAGCTGAGACCCCACCTGCAGAGCTGCCTCCAGCCCTGGGGTCCCAGCACAGGAAGGAGCTGGAGCTGCTGGAGCAAGTCCAGAGGAGACCATGGAGATGCTCTGAGGGTTGGAGCCAGGCTGGGAGAGCTGGGGATGTCCAGCCTGGAGAAGAGAAGGATCCAGGGAGAACTCAGAGCCCCTTCCAGTGCCTAAAGGGGCTCCAGGAAAGCTGGAGAGGGACTTGGGACAAGGGCCTGCAGTGATGGAACAAGAAGGAATGGCTTCCCACTGTCAGAGGGCAGGGTTAGATGGGATATTGGGAAGGAATTTTTGCCTGTGAAGGTGGTGAGGCCCTGGCACAGGGTGCCCAGAGAAGCTGTGGCTGCCCCTGGATCCCTGGAAATATCCAAGGCCAAGTTGGACAGGGCTTGGAGCAGCCTGGGCTAATGGATGATGTCCCTGCCCATGGCGGGGGGGTGGGACTGGGTGGGCTTTAAAATTTCTTCCACCCCAAACCAGTCTGGGATTCTAAGTCATGGCAGTCACACAGATGCAGCCACTACTCAACCAGCAGCCCACACACATTGATGACAATTTTAAGTTTTGATGGTCTTTTTAAAAGCAAAAAATACCAGCTAACAAATCAAGAAGGAGCAGTTTATAAAAAAGGGGAAGGTTTGACAAAGAGGTGGGAAAACAAAAGTTAAGGAGAATGCACGCTCCCAATTTACTGCAGAGATTCCAATTGCAGCTTTTCAGTTTTTTCCCACCTAACTTGTACCCCATGAAGAAGCACAAGTGTTACCAAGTACCACAACAAACAGATGGATAAGCCTAAACACAAACTACATGGTACTTCCTATGAAAAAATGACTGGCCCAGCAATAAGAGGAATTAAAAAAAAATTCAGTCCTCGACTTCACTCTCACCCTTCAAATCCTATCATTTATTTGCTTAAATGCACACAACAGGTTTCATGCCACTGGATGCCTATTACACTCTTGGAAGTTAATATTTTTTTCAGGAGGAGAAACCTCAACCTAAATTGCTATGGTACAAAACATGATGGAAAGGTACCCATTTCCAAATACTTGAAGCTGTGCCAAATAACACGACAATCTGAATTGATTTCAAAGGGGTCTGAGTTTCGTCTTTTGAGGAACATCCTGATTGAAGCAATATTTACCCTGGGGGATTTAACAGGATTTGGGTATTATAGGTTGTGGAGGTCCTGGGGGTACGGGACAGTGCTGACCTGGCACAGGGACTAACATTCCACTGTCATTATAAGCTCCTGTGCAGGGATATTCCCTCTCTTACGGATTGCTCAAGTTCACTACAAAGTGCCCCCCTTTCTTAGCTCTGCATTTGGGGACTTCTCATCAATCGAAGGAAAAAAACCTCAGGCAATATTATCCTAACTCCTAAGGAGAAGCATTCCAAGCAGCAGTGCAAGTGCAGAGGGAATGCCACAGGAACTGCTTGGCAAATGATATTTAATGCAGCTGTTTGGCACTGATACCTCGATAAGTCAAACCTCTTTTGCTCTGCCTGGTTCTCCAAGAGTTTTCTCCCTGTGTGCACCATGTGAGGCTCCTGCTGCCTGCTCGTGTGTGCTCGCACCCCTGCTCAGCTGGGAATGTTTAGAGCCCACAGCTCTGCTGGTATCAAAGGACTGGAAGGAAAGATAAAAGACTCTAAGATACCACATTCCTACCTGGTTTATGAAGGGTGGTGGCTCCTTGTGTCACAGGCCTGTTACTGTGGGCATGGGGGAGTGGGTGGGGAGGAATAAACACATGGGACAAACCCAGAGTAAACCTAACTCCGTTATTTCTCTTGCTCGTGGCAAAATTACATTGTCTTAGAGAAAGAGTTAACTCAGATCCTTATTTTAGCCTGAAGTCAATCCTTCCCTAATTAGCCTTTTAAGGCATGGGCTATTTCCATAACCCAGATAGCACCAGGGCTGTTTCCTACACTGACTGAGTCAATGCTGCTGCATTCCCCACCTGGTTTTTCCCTATAGATGCTGTGGAGTCACAGGTGTCACTACCTTACCACTGCAAGGATTTCCATGCTCATGTGTTGGTTTTCATCAAAACCTCACTGCCATAGGGAGCTTTCTCCAGGCCCTCTCAGTCCCCCAGCTGGCACCTTTCTGTAACCACCTGAGAGCACCCACTACCTTCTTCAATACCCACAGCTCCCCAGGAGCCTGCAAATCTCACTGCGGTGATGGACAGAGAAACCAGCACCACCTCTACCCATCTGAGAGTTCCCACCACCTTCTCCAACACCCATGGACCACCAGGAGTCTGCAGAGCCCCTGTGGCTCTGGACAGGGGAACCTGTCAGTCTGCTCCAGGCACAGTTCAGGGCTCTTGTGAGATGTTTGTCACTCGCTCATATGCCCAGATGCATAAGCGGGAGAAATGAGTTAGTCTCATGTCTGACTTTAAAAACTTGGGGTTTGAAAGAAATTAAACCATTTCCAGCACACTGGAATGGTTTCCCACCTGTTATCAGGCTGGTGATCAATACTGAAGCTCTTTAGTGAGGAATTGAAAGCACGGTAGTTAAACTGATGAGGGAAGCCCATCCAAGCCAAGGGGAGATAGTTTTAGATTATTTGAACCATCCCAAAGACACTCCAGCTGCAGAGTTAGAAACCACCTGCTCCTGATTACAGTTAACAGCCCAGGGCAACCAGCAGCCACAGAAGCCTCCAGGCTGAAGTTCCCGAGGTCAGGAACTGCTTCCATTAATGCCACAGCAGTGGGTTAAAACTCAAGTATTTCGGGCAATACTTTTCCCAAACCAAGATCTGTCCCTTCCGACAGAACAGACAATGCGTATCTGATTTGAGCAAATACCAGTGCTGGAATTAATTTAATGCTCCCATCTAAAATTAGCCTGGCTGTTAAAAACTCATTTCTCCAGGCTTTGACTCCAGCATGATAATATTTCTTGATGGTGAAGAGGCTGCCTGTACAATAATATGGACCCAGAGGGTTTGTGACAGCTTCTCCCATCACTCTGGAGCTGTCAGCTGTACTGCTGGGAAGCACTCCCAACTTTTCCACACCTTGGGAGAGGAGGATAGCAAATTTGGTTTGGGGAGTACAGGAAGTCCTTGACTTGCCTCCTGCTACAGGTGGTTTCCTCCAATTTTTTTGTGGTGTTGAAATTATTAAACTACAGCACAGGCTCAGCCCCAGGGGTGAAACACAAACCTCGTTTCACCAGCGATATCAAAGTGCTCATGGAAAAAGTGCAGTTTAACAAGCTGGTCGGGTTCTGCCTCGTTTTAACCAGGGAGATTTTAATCCAGCAACAGTCTACCAGGAGAGCCATGTTCCAGGACAGGAAGAAACTACCATCCCAGCAATCCCCTACAACACTGACACAGCTAATCCCAGTGCAGGGACTCCGGCAGCTGCTTAAAACCTGTTGCTGCAGAGGCACCATCCCAAGTTTCACTTAAATGATCCTCTTTCCAAAGGAAACCACAGCCACAGGTCTCCGAGGGTAAGACAACAAACCGCCACCACCGGGCTCTGCTCAGAGCATGTGCTGAGCAGGGTAGTACAGAAAGGAAAAAGCTGCTTACTCTGAGTGTCTTTGCGATCGGGGAAGGAGAGGATGGGGGAGAGTCTGACTGAGCCTTCCTGCTGCGAGTATATTCCTTACTCCTGGTGTACAGGGACGACATGGCCTCGCGGGCTGCGTTCTCTGAGAAGCAACACCAGTCTTGCTCTCCTGTCGCTCTACGGCGCTGGGCAGGTCCTTCTTCCAAGGTCAGAGCAAACTAATTAAACTATTCACAGCTCTGGTAATTAAACCCTGCTGTTTAGGGTGTATAATTTTAGGCATTAATCTGCTGCAGGAAAAGCTGAGGCTCCACAATGTTTCTTGTCCAAGCAGAAGCAGAGAAGGTGTCAAGGACTTGCTGTGTTCCAGTGCCGGGCGCTGCTCTGTGCCAGCCTCACTGCCTGGGCCCCGTCCCGACTTCTCCGCAAAAGGACATTTCCCCTTGTCCAGAGCGTGCCACAGGCCCAGAGGGATCAAGCTCTCCTGAGAACTGCAGGAGGCAGAAACTCCAGGCTCAAGGAATGAGCTGGAAACGGGCTGGGCTTATCTAGACATGAAGCTTTTGCCAAAAAAAAGCTAAAAAAAGGAAAGGAAAAGCAAACCCTGATTTACTCCAGAGCGTGTCCGCAAGCTCTGCCCTTGCTGCACAGAGCTGCACGTTTTAAGTGAAACACAAAAGCATAAATCAGGAACAAACGCTGGTTTCAAAAGGGGCAGTCCAGCTGAAGTTGGGTTTTGTTCCATCCTCCTCCTCCACCTCCTTCTCCTCCTCCTCCTCCCCCCTCCGGCGCCCTTACCCACGCACAGGCTTCTCCCATCCCTCCTGCTGCTGCCTTCTGACATTCTGACATTCCAGATCCTGACTCGCTCCAAGAGGAATGCTGGAGGGCAGCCAGCAGCAGGATTCACTTTCAGCTTGGGATCTGGGCTGCCAAATTGGGTTTGGGATTGGTTTTGGGATTTGGGCAGGAAAAAAATAAGAAAAAAAATGGAAAGGGGGAGAAGAGGAAATCCTTCCCAAGCTTCTGAGGCCTGGTGGGCTGTGAGTGGGATGTTGAAGGCGAGCTGACAGCACTTTGCAAAGCCTAAATTCCAGAAGGCATGTGTGGCTGCAACAAAGGGAGATGATTTAAAGGCCACAGAGCAGCTCATGCCATGAAAGGGAGGACACACTCGGGCAGCACAACAGGATTTTTGTTGTTTGCTCATAAGCCTGTTTGAGCTGTGGAAGGGCGGCACAGAGCTTGTGTAATGTACACTGGTTCAAGGAGGAGGGAGAGGAGTTCGAATGAAAGGACAAAGGGTGTGGAGAGGATGTACCTCTCCCAAACTCCCAGCTCTCTGCCAAGCCCTGCTGCTGCACAAGCTCACTGGAAGTGGCAAGATGGCTCCCTGCAAAGGTGTGTCCCTCATGTCCACTGAAATAGGCCCATGGGATGTTCATTTGAAAAATGCCTCAAACAAGCTCACAGAATCACAGCAATTCCCAGAATGGCTGGGATTGGAAGGGACCTCTGGAGATCATCCAGTCCAACCCCCCATCAAGGCAGGGTCTCTCAGAGCAGGTGCCTGTCCTGCCACTGCATCAGCAGCGCGTGTACTTAAGCTCTGCACCGCTTAATAGCAAACATTTCCTGTCAAGGCCAGGTTGGACAGGGCTTGGAGCAACCTGGTCTAGTGGAAGGTGTCCCTGCCCATGGCAGTGGGGTGGACTGAGATGATCTTTAAAGTCTCTTCCAATTCAAACCAGTGCAGAATAGCATCTATACAAAAATATTTTAAGAGTATTATCCCACTCTGCGTTGCTTTGCAATCTTGCCCCTTTTTTGCACCCTGCTGCTTGGCACCTGGGTAATTTAACTGGCACAGAGCTGGGGAAGGGGCTTGGAATAGCAGCCACAGTAATTCCTCCTGCCATCAAGCATCTTCACTCTCCAGGGGCAATGCAGCATCACTGTGTAACCAGGGAGAGCAGGAGATAGGGCTGCCAGATTTTCTTGCTCCAAGAACGTCACAGTGATACCAAGTTTCTCGATATTTCTTCATAAGGAAGGAGGGGACTTATTGTTCAATGACTGCAGGAGAGGGGAAAAGGAGTTTGGAGAGGTCTAATTCTGCGTGGTAATACCTCTGCATTCCCCTTTCAAGGAAGGAAATGAAGTCCAGACACACAAGGAGGCAGTGACAGGCACCCCACTGCTCCAGGAGGCTGGGGCAGGACCTTGATCTTTCCAGCCTCCATCTGTTGCACTCATCACACACCTCTCCCTGTGCCTGGAGCCTGACTCTGCTGTACAACAAGGTAATTCAGACACGTTAAATGCATATTTATAGACCCTGCACACAGGGTGATTCTTTCACACCAGTCTCAGTTTCAGGAGTTTCAGAACAGTGGAAATGAAACTGGGCGAACTGGGTGGAGGTGCACTGCAGTGTCCTAATCCCAGCTCCAGGGCTGACAAAGCCCAGCTTAGTCACCAAGGCGGAGCTACACAGCCCTAAATTGCAGTGGCTTCTCTCCCATCCAGCCCCAAATAAACCACTTTCACATCCCTCCACAGTCACGTTTCTGCTGAGGAGGGGCAGAAAAACTCCAAAATCAACATTTTGGTACAGAACTCACAGCCCAAATCCAAAATACGCCCTGAGCCATACCATACTAATTATTTAGTGACCCGCTGCAGATCTCACACAGACTAACACAGCTTGGTGACCAGTAACTCATTTTAGAGAGAAGGGGAGGCTTGATTAGCCAGGACACAAAGAGCAGCAGGAGATGCAATATGGTAAAACACACCAGGTTTCAGCATTATTCCAACAAATGCCTGATTTAGGGGTTTCTTCCTGCTGGTTTGTACAGTTTACTTTCAAGTAGTCCCCAGTGGAAGTATGAAATATGACTCTCCTTCCTTCACAGTGCTGCTATTCCTCACAGCCTGAGCTCTATCATGTTCAAGGTCATTGTTTAGATCCAACTGTTCCTGTCTGTTCAGGAGATTCCTCAGTCAGAACCAGGCTGGTCCATGCTTTAGCTGTGGTGCTGTGTACTTTACTAAGGAACATTTATACTGTTTTCAGAAAGATATGCAGAAAAATTGTCTTCCATGAGATTTCCACAAGCACTGCACACAATCCTCTGAGGCTGTCCAGATGTTGACTTTATGCTCTGACATATTTCTGGGCAAAATTACCTTCAAGTTTCTTCTCACCTTGGACTATAGCAGCACAATTATACTATAGTATTACGTCTTTCCCATATTTATATGAAAGAGTGTACTCCTGTAGTTAGAGCTGTGGTCTTGGCTATGATCACTCTTCATACACCTTCACCCAAAAGTGGTCAGGTTCTTCCCCCAGAGGGTGCTGGGCAGTGCCCAGGCTCCCCAGGCAATGGGCACAGCCCTGAGGCTGCCAGAGCTCCAGGAGTGTTGGGACAGCGCTACCAGGGTTGCACAGGCTGGGATTGTTTGGATGTCCTGGGCGGGGCCAGGGGTTGGACTGGATGGTCCTTGTGGGTCCTTTGTAGCTCAGCAGATTCTGCTACTTCCTTTTCAATTCAGATGTCTGTCCTCTCCTTTCCTTTGGTGATGACAACTGTGTTTGTACTCCATTTTTAAAATTAGTTAGATAGGAGAACTCATATGCACGAAAATTATAGGATGAAACCCTGTGCAAAATATTTGAGAGGAAAATACATACGCCCTTTTTATCTGTATAGAAAATCTTCACCTACATAACACGATGCTGGTAAAACAAATGTCGGCAGCACTGCAACATTCCAACCTGCAGCAGAACAAAATGGGAAACAAATCTGGGAGTTAAAGCCAGAGCTGCAGTGATGCTCAGGAGTGATGCAAGTCTATGGCACGTTCCCTGAGTGCAGAGGAGGAGAAGCTCTCTTGGGAGACCAGAATTCTAATACAACTTGAAGAATGAGAGTAGTTGGCATTTTTGGAACAAATTATTCCAAAACTATCTCTTGAAAGTCCCAGCTGTCATTTTTCACACCAGGTTTACCACACGCCTCACTGAATGCCTTCCCATCCAACTGAGCTCTTTCATCAGCAGCCAAACCTCCCCTATCTCCCAGGGCAGGCACATCCCAGGGAGCACGATGGTGTTTCCAGCTACACAGGGCTCAGCTGGGGCAGAAAACACAAACTGGGCCCACACAGCACCAGCATATTCTCAGCACTGTGACATTCCCCCAGGGCCTCCCTGCCTACATCTGTTAAATTAACCACAGCCAGGGACCCCCCCTGTCCCAGCACACAACCCTGTGATCACCAAGCAGGGGGAAGGTCTCTGGTATCATCTTGTCCTTGGCCAACCAAGGCTTCTCCAGGTACCTCTGGGCACTCCTGGGGACCATTCCCAACAGGCACCTTGGACACTGCACACTGATCCTGAGGGTGGGAGGAATCAGTTACACAGATGAGCCTTCCTTTCCAGCTGGCCTCAGGACTAGGAACAGTTTAAGATGACCCTGTGATACTGAGCCTTTGAGGATGGGGTCTCAAGAGTGGCACAGCCCTCGCTGTGACCTCCTCCAGTGCTGACAAGTGATGCAAGAACATGGAGCGGCACAGCTACCTGTGAATTACAACCCAACTGGACAAGAAGAAAAGGGCAAGCATGAAGCAGGCAACAGGCTTCATGTTCTCCTTTAAACCTGTCACAGAATTGCTGAGGCTGGAAAAGACCTTTAAGACTGAGCCCAACCATTCCTCCAGCACTGCCATGTTTACCACTAAACCATGTCCCAAGTGCCACATCCACACATCCTTTGAATATTTCCAGGGATGGTGACCCCCCATCACTGCCCTGGGCAGCTGTGCCAGGGCCTGACCAGTCCTTCAGGGAAGAAATTTTTCCCAGTATCCAACCTGACCATCCCCTGAGGCCATTTCCTCTTGTCCTGTCCCTGTTCCCTGGGAGCAGAGCCAGACCCCCCCTGGCTGCTCCCTCCTGTCAGGGAGTTGTGCAGAGCCATAAGGTCCCCCTGAGCCTCCCTTTCTCCAAGCTGAGCGCCCCCAGCCTGTCACTGAGCTCACTTTTCTTCGAGAAGCAGAGAAGCTCCATAACTGCTTCATGCCACTCCAGACACTTCTGATACCTGCTGGTTCCTCCTTCCACAGAGTTCAGCTGTTTGCTGTTCAAGTCACAAATCTTCCCAGCCCTCCCCTTCTGGGTTTCCCACTGCAGGAGCAGAATGTGCTTTTTGTCTGCCGAGTTATGCTGGTCCCGTGCTGGTCAGGGAATCCCTGAAGTTTGTAATTTTATGCAATACCTAAATCAACTGTAAAACTGAATTTATTCTCATGACACTTCTCTGGAGAAATAGCACAAAATAACCTAGTAGTTGTTTCCAAGAGTCAGGTTACATAGTCATTATATGTCCAGAAAATTATGTTTCTAGGTATAAAGTAGTTTTGGAAAATATCCAGAAAAAATGAGAACCCAGGAATGGTTTGGGTTGGGAAGGACCTTAAAGCTCATCTTGTTCCAAACCCCCCAGGGGCAGGGTCACCTTCCACCAGATTGCTCCAACCTGGCCTTGAACACTTCCAGGGATGAGGCAACCACAGCTTCTCTGGGCAACCTGTGCCACAAACTCAGTTAAAACATAGAAAAAAACATTTACCATCAAACTACCCTCATGTGTTCTGGAGAACAGTTAGAATTGGATTTTCCACTGCTTTTATGTCACTGGACTGGACCACAAGACCATGAAATCCATAGTTCTACAATCCTGCACCTCCCCTTTGCAACAATGTTTGTATTGTGGTCAAAGTTTAATAAATCCTGTGACCTGTATCACCATAGGATGGCCTATATTTGTGGTTACTTCAGCCCAAAATAACAGTAATTCTTTGTGCACCCTTAATGGTATCACTGCTTTGGTCCTGGAAGAGGATCTTCCTTGCCTTACACTTGTCTCCCACTACATCCAGATCAGACCAAGAGTTGTTTTCTGCAAAGGATAAGCTGTGACCAGCCCAAGGTCAGCTCCAGCAGCAGATTTGGTTTAACACAAGGCTCCACAGCCAGACAAAGGGTTACACCAGGGGACCACTATCCCAGGAAAGCAGTCACTGCTTTCTCCACACAGGATCTTGCAGTAAAATGTCTCTAGACTATCACCAAAACATTGGGAAAGGAATTCACCTGGAAAGAAAAGGCTGAACATTGTTAACCCTCCTGCTCTGACCTCTTTTCTTACTGCACCCATTCCTTTCTCTGCAAAGGAATTCTGCTTGTTCTGGAGAGAAACTGCACATTTTGGGGCACGATGAGTGAATTTGGAATTGGACCCACCGTCACTTATCCCAGTGGATGCGATCAAAAGCCAATCTTCAAAAGTGATCACAGAACCCAGAGAATCACAGTGTGACTAAGGCTGGAAAAGACCACAAGTCTTCTCACCTATTCTGTGTTCTGGGTGGGGTTTGTGTTTTTTTTTCCTGACAAGGATTTTCTGCTTTGGCTAGGGAGATGCTTATGGAGCAGGAGGAGGACTGAACTCCAGCTTAGGGCTTGACGGTACTGGTTGGTTTGTTGCTTTTTGTGTTTAATTGGTCTTTTTCAATCAAAAAAATTTAGTGACTCAGCTCCACTCTTACCCTCTGCATTGCTTATTAACAGTTCTCATGGTACTGTAGGTAACCTGAACAGGTAATTTTGACTGAGTATTGTCTTTGTACTGTGAGAGAACTAAAAACTGGTTCCAAAATACAGATTTTTACTCCTGGGGTACAGTCATGGGCAGCTGAAGAGCTGCTGGATTACAGAAATTAATGTGCTATACAGCAAATAAAGCCAAGGAACTGTGTGGATAGAACAGCCAAGGAACTGTCTGTATATAGCTGTATAAACACATACATATGAATTCCTCTAGCAGTAGCAAGGCCAACACCTATTACCTTTAAAAGAAGTTATTAAAACATTCATTACATTAGACTATCTAGTCTACAATTTATACTTCTGGGCATCTGATTTAGCTTATTTAATACAACTTTGTATTGATTTAATAATTCAAATTCTTCTTATTATTATAATATTACTGCTATAAAGCAACTCCTATACATGATATATTAACCCTACTGTAAATAAATGACTTAAATTAACCTCAAGCTTTGCCAGGGTCAAATGCAGCTTGCAGGGTTTATTTAGCACTGCAGAAGGCAGTCAGGGTTATGTTGGGCTGAAGGACTGGAGCAAAGCAACATGGACAAGCAGTAGCTGTTCTGTAATTGGGATGTGCAGGCTCTGCTGGAGTTTTCCATAAATGGAATCTGAATCAGAGGAGGGAACACTTCCATCTGCAGAGCACAGGCCAGGATTCCCAGGAGCTGCTCTGCTAGGGTGCCACGTAGATAGGGAGTAGAAGGGAAGGGTCTTCCTCTCCTCCCAGACACACACACAGCAGCTGAGAGTCTATAATTGCATCTATAGCATCATTCTTCTCCCACTTTTTTTTCTATCTTCAAATTTATCACAAAAAAAAAAGCTGGAAGCACCATGCATTAGGCATACCTGGATTTGCACTGAGCAACACATGCAGTTCATTTAGTGGGGGCTGAGAATAGCACATTTTAAATATAAAATTTCAGAGTTATTTTCTTTTTCCTTTTTTATTAATAGACATAATAAAAAGCAAGGGTGAAGACAGCTCAAAAAGCAGCATTCTCAGCAGGAAAACATCATTTTAGCACCTGCAAGTACCCAATTCTGCATGCAGGTGAAACATCCTCCAGCAGTTGTGTGGAGCAGAGTTGAGTTTTTGGAAGAACAGGTAAGGTGCCTTGGATAGTCAAATCCAGCAAGTACAGCAAGATGAGAAGCTGGCCTGTTCACTGACCCCTCTGGGTCCCTAACTCCAGAAGGGGAGAACTGGATCTAAAGTAAAGGCTGCAGAGTGGGAGATGGTTTCACTGTCTTGAGTTCATCATCATTAGAAGATAAAGCTCTGACAAGCCCAGCAACCAATCTACATCTGCATTTCTACAGCAAAGGCATAGGGAACCTGAGACAGGGTCTGGAGGGGGCAGACAAACCCACAGTTTGAGAGTATCAAACGCAGAAATCTTTCTCAGAGAGCCCACAGATGTTCATGTTCCCTCTCTGAATGTGCTATTAAACTGTATTTCATAGAATAACAGAATATCCTGAGTCAGAAGCAACCCACAGGGATCATCCAGTCCAAGTCCTGGCTCTGACAGACAGCCCAACAATCCCATCCTGGGCATCCCTGAGAGCAGTGTCCAAACCCTCCTGGAGCTCTGGCAGCTTCGGGGCTGTGCCCATTCCCTGGGGAGCCTGGGCAGTGCCCAGCACCCTCTGGGGGAAGAACCTTTTTCACAATATCCAGCCTAAATCTCCCCTGACACAAGCTGATGGTGAGAGGTTACAGAAATGGATGGCAACAATGGCAGGAACCAGCAACAACAAACCAGCACCACAAAAGGCTCCTGTCGGAGGGAACAGATGCGGCAGCTTTGCAAAACACAAATGTCTCTTAACACCACAGACAGGATTCCATTCAGGCTGAAAATGCAGCCATGGGCACAATCCCTGAGGCAATCCCAGCACAGCCTATTGTCATGCCATAATCCTGGCCAGGTCTGTAGACCAGAGATTGGTCTGGTGGCTATGGAGAGGTTGCTTCATGTTCACCCAAAACCCGGCCCTGCGTTTTCACAGTGGGGCTTCTTTCCTGAACTCAGTACCATGCTTTGTTCAAAAGGAGTGTCACAATAAAATCACAGAATCACATGAACAAGGGTTGTTGACAATACGTTTGAGTTCAACTGTTCCCCCAGCACTGCCATGTTCACCACTAAACCACGTCCCAAGTGCCACAACCACATGTCTTTAAACACTCCCAGAGATGGTGACTCCAGCACTGCCCTGGGCAACTCTGCCAGGGCCTGACCACCCCCTCAGGGAAGAAATTTTTCCTAATTACCAACCTGAACCGCCCCCGTCTCAACTTGATGCCATTTCATCCTGTCCCTTGTTCCCTGGGAGCAGAGCACAACCCCCACCTGGCTGAACCCTCCTGTCAGGGAGTTGCATAGAGCCAGAAGGTCCCCCTGAGCCTTTTCTCCAGGCTGAGCTCCCTCAGCTGCTCCTCTTCAGAACAGTGGTCCAGACCCTTCTCCAGCATTGTTGCCTTTCTGTGGACAGGCTTCAGCAATTCCAGGGAGATGCTCTGCTGTGTCCACTCACAAGTCCAGTTTGCACTGCTCATGCAAAAAATGGATTGATTTCACCCAGTTCCAACAATTAAGGATAAAGTAGTGTTGGAGCATAGTATCTTCCAGGGGAAGCTGTCTTGCATTTGTACTGAGCAAGTGTTTGCTGACAGGTTCCCTCTTCCAACCCAGGTTTCTTAGAAGGAGGAATGCAACAGCAATTTGCACAGCTATGAAGAGGCCGTGTCAGGGAAGCTGAGAAAGCAAACAGCAGTACAAGAACCAGATGGAAACAGCTATTTCAAGCTAAGGGACTTTCCAAAATATGACATAGAGAAATAAAAATCTCAGGGTCCTCACAATAGTCATGATCCATTCTGCTCTTTATCTACATTCATCAGATTCTCTGTCCCCACCACAGGCACTCCCCGGCTGTAAAACCTGTTTGTCAGCTCAGCTGTGGAAGTGGATGGCTGACACACAACAATATTCCAGTGCCACTGGCCAGGCAGATCTGTAACTTCATCACACTGCCATCTAACTGTGCTTCAAGCCTATTTCTGACCATCCCTCACCAGCAGCTCATTGTGATGCAGAAGGTTATGTCCACTGCCAAGGATGGAACCTCAGATCAATGAAAAGTCTACCCATAAGGTAAAACATTCATTCAAACCCACCCACAACAGGACCCAGCACTGAGTACCTGGTAGAATCACAAATGGCCCGGGTTAGAAGGGACCTGAAATCTCATCCTGTTCCACCCCCCTGCCACGGGCAGGGACACCTTCCACTAGCCCAGGTTGCTCCAAACCCCAACCAACCAAGCCTTGGACACTTCCAGGGATGGGGCAGCCACAGCTTCTCTGGGCAACCTGTGCCAGGCCTCAGTGCCCTCAGAGGGAAGAATTTCTTCCAAATACCTGATCTAAACCTCTCCTCTGACAGTGGGAAGCCATTTCACCTTGTCGTGTCACTACAAGCTCTTGTAAAAACTCCCTCTCCATCTTTTTTATAGGCTCCCTATAATGAACAATGAGGTATAAATTAAGTAAAGCAGGTGGGAAATTCCTGCCAGAAGGAGTTTTGCAGCTTAAGGATTCAACATCCTGACATACCAAACAGCAAAGCAGCTTCTGCCAAATAATGTTACTTTACATAGAGAAAATCCATGTCCAAGAGCAAAAAAAACGAACAATGTCTTTCCAAAGATGAGGCTTTTTCTGAAGAGAAGCATGTAGGAGTTTATAAACTCCAAACAAAAAGAGACCTTTTAAAGACACGAGGGACAAACATCACCACACATATCACAGCAACACAGCATTTTTCCTACAGTGGTTGTTTCCAAATGATATTTATTGCCAGACAATCTGACTCAAATTTTCCAAACAAATTTAGATTACTCCTAAGTTCTCTGCTAGCCATGAGGCAATACAGCTTCTGCATTTCTCTCCTTCTGGACATGTCTGGGAGATAAATAATTTACCACGTAAGTGTGTGACTGCACCAGCATGCACAAGAGATGAGGACAATCGACTTCATCGGGGCTTTACCACAGAGAAACATCCATAGAATATTGGAGTCACAGAATGGTTTGGGTTGAAAGTGCCTTAAAGCTCATCCAGGTCCATCCCATGCCATGGGCAGGAACACCTTCCACTGGCCCAGGCTGCTCCAAGCCCCATCCAGCCTGGCTTTGGACACTTCCAGGGATCCAGGGGCAGCCTCAGCTTCTCTGGGCACCCTGTGTCAGGGTATCACCATCCTCACAGGCAAAATTCCTTCCCAATATCCCATCTAACCCTGCCCTCTGACAGTGTGAAGCCATTCCTCCTTGTCCTAACATTCCAGATCCTTGTCCTGGCACTCCAGAACCTTGTCGCAGTTCCTCTCCAGCTCTCTTGGAGCCCCTTTAGGCACTGGAAGAGGGCTCAGAAGTCTCCCTGGAGTTGTCTCTTCTCCAGCTGAACACCCTTGGCTCTCTCAGCCTGGCTCCAGAGCCAAAGGGCTCCAGCCCCCAGAGCATCTCTGTGCTCTCCTCTGGACTCATTCCAGCAGTTCCATGTCCTTCCTGTGCTGGGACCCCAGAGCTGGATGCAGATTCACACCCTGGGGAGATGGGCCAGACAGCAGGGCCTGAGCATGATTAATCCCAGTTTCATGCGTTGCACCTCCTCTCACTACCCCCAATCCCTTTTCTCCAAGGCAGACACCCATGTCACCATGACACAGCCATTAAGGCCCACCCAGGTATCTACTGCTGCAGGCAGGAATTTGAACTCAGCAGATCAGATTTTTTGGAGAATGACTTCAATCACGTCAGGAGAGACATCCTCCCCCAGCCCACTGGTGACTGACACTGAGGTACAATCATCAGCTCCCACAGGGGCCCAGAACGTCCTCCAAGTAGTTCAGCAGTCAGAGATATTTCTTCTTTCCATAGTTTTGAGCATGTCAAGGAGAGACAGATTTTGACAATTTCCCACAAAAAGTGACAGGATGCAGTGTTACATGTATAAGCACAACCACAGACTGTTAATCGTTAAAAAGTATAAAATTATAAACATAAACAGACATCAAACAGTAGTGAGATTTGTTCTGTCTCTGGGATATGGTCCAGGAGCAATGCTGCTCCTCAGGCCAGTGGATCTGGGCTAACATTCACACTGAAGTGAGCACTGCCACTTCCTGGAGTGGCTGTGCTGTGTCCACACAGCACTGGAAAGAAACACACACACGTCATGGATCCTGCTGCCACCCTGTCCATCACATGCTCCCAGCTCCTTCTGGGAAGAAAGCAAGAGGACCTCGGGACCTTGTGCATTGGCTGCCATGGGTGCAAAGGAAAAGGAGCCAGGGGTGAACTGGGATCATCTGAAGTGATGGCACAGGCCTCCCAGCAATGCCATCAGCAGCCAGAGAAGCTGTGGGTGACCGCTGCAGGGCCAACCCAAGCCCCATGGCTGCCCAGGAATGATTTGCTGACAACCGAGAAAGATCAGTCACCTCACACTGCACGACAAGTCTGACAGCAATCTACTAAACAAGATGCTAAAGCATGAAGTTACCTTAAATAGTTATGAATTTGTGACCTTGGAAATCACTCCTGGAGGACTGGCTGTTTTGCTTCATCTTCCCAGGACACACAGATTGGATTTTAGCTGGTTTTGTGTTACTTATCCCCATCCCCATCACTGCTTCATATTACACCTTCCTAATTCTGTAACTTGGTGAGTTAGAGCAATTCACCTGAAGGCATTTAGCTGTAACCCTGTAGTCACATAACCCACTTGGATCACTTGGCTTTAGGCACAAACAATATATTTTCCCAGAGCTGTAAGCTGGTGCCCAGAGCCAGGCTGAGGAGTAAAGTGCTGTACCAACAGGGAAAGCAGCCACCCAGGCTGATGCCCTTCTCCACATACTGAGGTTAAGAAAAACACAGTAAGCACATCAGGCAGGAGAACTCACAGGGAAAATCCTCTGTGCGGATGTGAAGCATTTTTGTAGAAATATTTGCAGAATGAATTTTAATTTCTCTGCTGTCTGCCCCCTCCACCTCCCAGAGAATCCAGGGCACTCTCAACACGATGAGGATGTTCTTCACCACATTCAAGCTCTATGGCAAAGCCTCAGCTCATGCTCCTTCCTGCAGCACGTTGCTGCTATTTCATATTAAAGATCTTTCCTTGCAGCATACACAGCCCATTAGAGCAATTTGTTTATAAACAGGACTAACCAGAGCCAATCTCTCCCAGCCTTATGTTACACAGAATTAAATGCTCTCTAATTTAACTACACGATGCAAGTGACGCATGGTGCCACCTACGTGCCCTTGGACAGGAGCCAGATGGTTTCCCTCCCACATCACACCACATCTCTGCTAGAAATAAACATTCAAAGGTAAAACCAGGGGAAAATACTCATATCCTTAATCCCCAGAAGGGACCCTGGGCCAGCAGCAACGAGGCATAGGATGAACACCACTATATAGCACTGCCTGGATTGAAAGGATTTTAGCTTTTTATCAGCTGGCCAGAAGCTCACCTATTTTGTTCCTTTTACTGGTCAACTTTCTCTTGTATCCCAGCAAAACAGCTCAGCCCTTGCAGACATACCTTACCATATTAGGCAATGTGAGTCCTGAAAGTGGAGGACTCGGAGCCTTCCTTGGCTCCCAAACACAGTCCACAGGCACGGGGCAGCTGGCACAACCCTGGGAAAGGGGCAGTACCAGCTGGAGACCCCCAGGGCTCCCAGCACACCCTGTCTGGCTACAGCAGGACATTCACAAAACACTTAACAAAAGCTATTCCTGATCTTCTAGTTATTCATCACATCCATCTTTCACAAAAAGGCAAACAGCACGGTGACAAAAGCTGAACTGAAGCCTCTGTGGAAGGATAAAATGGCACTAAAACAAAAATGTAGGTGAAAAATAGGACACACCAAAATCAGGACTCCCAGGTCATAGCTCTGAATCAGCAATAACATTAAGACATTTAGTTTCCATAAGGAATTTTCCAGTTCATTGGTCCTCCATTAGAACTCGTGGAATTAAGCTTAGAAATTCAGCCCTTCTAAGACAGAGATTTAATTTATTTTGGTATCCAGTTGCACCTGGTGATTTCATGGTAACAATACAAGTAGGCAGAACACTTATTTAAAAACCAGAGTGAGCCTGGTTCATTCCATAAATCAAAATGCAGGGAGACAGGAATGGAGCCTATTTAATCCACTTACTGCAATTGTAATTCACAATCAAACGTTTCAGTGCTATTCTTCTATAAAACTTAATTCCATTAGTGTGTCTGGTGTTTATACTGGGCTATACAGACTGTCCTGAAGGCAGCTCATGACAACAGACGTTTTCTTTGATACTTTTACTGCCCAGAAATTGTTATTTCATTGACACAACACTCAGTGTTTTCCCCTGAATTTAAAGTTTTCCTTTGACAAACTCTACCATGGATGAGGCACGTCTGTAATGTTCCAGCAGAGAACTGCAAGGAGAAACAATCCTTTAAATTATTATAAACATTTTCGACTTGTTCTCTATGCTCTGTCATTTAAAATACACTTTTCTTCCAAACTTGTTCCCAATTGTTTCTGCTGTGCAACAGCAATGACAGAAATTGCTCAGAGAAGCTGTGGCTGCCCCATGCCTGGAAATGTCCAAGGCCAGGTTGAACTGGGATTGGAGCAACCTGGGCTAGTGGAAGGTGTCCCTGCCCATGGCAGGGGCTGGGACTGGATGGGCTTTAAGGTCCCTTCCAACCCAAACCAATCTGTAACAGATTCTATCATTTTATGTCAGGGTCAAGCCAAAACCAGCAGAGTCAGGGATAAAGAGAATCTGATCTGAAATGGAACACTGCACCATTCTCTTTAGTCTTTATCATCCTCCAGCTGCTGCATCCCAGACTAGGCCACTGTTCCCTATCTGCACTCACTCTGTTGCTTTGTCTTCACTGGCCCCACCAAGACTGTTATTCCCACTGGTATTTTGCAGTCAATGGCTTGAGGGAACAGGGAAGGTTTCCCAGCTTTGGCCTCCCCCCTGCTCAGTCTGGGTCTTACATGAGCTTTCAGACTCTCCCAATTTTTATTTTTTGAGAAAGAGAGACAAGACTGTGGCCAAGCTTTTCCCTACCTCTGCTTTGAGCTCAGGTCTCCCCACACCACACAAAAACTCTTTCCTTTGCAGCTCCTTCCCACTGAAACCACGCAAAAACCTCTCCTAAAGCTGCTTCCCCAGAGCTTTTTCCAGCTGAAGTCCTTGTACCCTTGAACATTTATTCCACAATAAAACTTTGTCTCCTCTTCCAACTTTCCACAGTGCATCCAGGCAGTCTGCATCCCAAGGAGGGAGGTGGGGTGGGAGCAGAACACATGGAGGATCCTGACACATCCCACTAGGAGACCTCTCAGCTGCCTAAAGCTCAGCCAAAGTGTCTGGGCTGGTTTCCCACTCTGGTGCTCATGAGCTCAGCCAGAATAATTCATCCACTTCTGAGAATTAGAACAACATGTATTTGCTCCTCTTTCCCCCCCCCCCCCAAAACTGCCTTTACCTTTCCTGTGCTAGTCTCCAGCACTGCAGAGCTTGGAGGAGGGGTTTAAAGTAAGGCCTTTTTTAGGCTTCCATGAAAATCATCCTGATATCAGGCAAGATATGAACACTGGAGGAAAAATGTAACTGTTTCCATAAAATCAGATTCTTTGGGGTTCTGCTGCTAAAATGGGACACTCCAGACTGCTCAAGTTCACAATCTGGTGACATCTGGCACCTGCCATTCTAGAATTATAGTTACTGAGGAATTAATGATTATTAACTGTACTTTTTTATTGGCACTAGAACTGAAAATGGAGAGCTGTTCCATGATTACTGCCAAAGTGATGGCCAGTTAGGACACAAATCTCTGATTTGGATCTCAATAAACCAGGGAAGACTGACCAAGTGACATGATGCTGGAGGCATGCATTCAAGAAAATAAACAGAGAACTGGATAAAAACAAGAGGATTGGGAAAATGGGAAAAACAGCTCCAGCAGAGTGGGAGGAGAGTCTAACCCAGGGCTAAGGTACACTGCATAAGAAACCATGAGCTAGTGCCCTGAAGCACCTCCACAAAGGGGCTGATGGAACTGAAGGGAAGTTGTGCTGCTGTTAGATGGATCCCACAAGAAAATCATCTCAAGTGTCGACAAAAGGAATCCTTGCTGTTAATTTGGGGAAAACCAGCATTATTAAGTGTAAGAGACTGGGTGACCTTGAATTTTTTGTCAGCTGGTTCTCCCAAAGTGCAGCTTATCTATTTATGTGAGCAGTGAGGACTGTGCACAATGAAATCTTCAGCAATTTTAGGACTAGACTTCAGGAAGCCTTCAAACCTGCAGCCTCAGCTACTCCTTTGTCTTAATTTAGGTAATCTGGGACAGCTTCCCAGAAGAACAAGACATTCCCAGCAAGTCCCAAACATGCCTGCTGGAAACAAGGTGTCCTTATTAATATTATTACTCTTTACACATTACAAAACTCCCCTCTTTCAGTCTTACTGTGAGGCAGCAGAAATGTCAAAACAATTTTAATGACGATAAATGGCCGAATCTTTCCTGCAGGACTCAGTGAAGATTTCAGGAAGCTCTGCACTGTGATGAGCAGAAACTCCTGTGGGAAGAGCTTGGCTCCTTGAAGCAGGTGATGCCTCTGTGAGCAGGAATATCTCACATTTCAAGTGGAGTAAAGTGCAAAGTAAGCATTGGGAAAGCAACGGCTGGTATGGAAAGATAAGCACATGCTAAAAGCCATCCCAGCACCACGTGAGTCTCTGGTCCCAGCATGGCTCGCTGTGACTTTGCTGCATTCTGACTGAATATTGTGAGAAGGAAAACAAAAATAGACTCTGAAGAGTGTTATTGCCAATTTCCAGCAAAGAACCAGTTAATTCCGACTAAATGATGCTTCAATCACTCTACTGCATTGTAAAGTATAGGGAAAGGCTACCCCAAGTCCAATGTTTTCCAGCAAAAATGGAGGCTGACCCCTAGGCAATCTTACATTTGCTATTTCTCCCAAGTCTTCCACATTGTGCTTTAATAGCTTGGAAATGTATTTAGCTTTGACATTGTCAGAGTCAGTAATGTTGTCAGGCTCAAATGTGTTTCAGACAAAGACAAACAAAACCAAAGGAAACCAAGGCAGTTTGGAAAGACTCGGTAATTATTATAAATGGAAAGAAAGGGCCTCAAAGGATGAGGCTATTGCAAGAACAGGGAAACATGGAACAACCTCTGATGGGCTGCTTGTGAAGACCATTTCCCACAGGAAAACAAATCCACAAGGAGACAGGAGAGCAGATTTCAGAAATACAAAACATACTGTCCAAAATAACAGCGATTCTGAGATCCAAGGTCACACCTTCCCCAGGACACCTGAGATCCCACTGCCCCAGCACTGCATTCCCTCCAGGCTCCACAACTCCTGTGCAGCTCTCCAGGAGCCAACTTTGAACTCGGGCCACTCTGCAGATAAATCTTTTCAGAAGAGAAACCAGTAAGGAATTTGCTGCTTGGAACTACCTCCCTGATCATACTTCTGACCAGAGCCTGAACCTCTCCTACAGATGAGAGTAAAAGCCATAGAACACTCTGCCACCAACACCCAAGAGTGACACATCAATGATTCAGACACAGGGTCTCACTTACCCGAGTTTCCTTCACTTCCTCGTTTCCATCAACTTCATCATCATATTCCTAAGAGGAAAGGCAAACAATACAATTAGGCAGCTTTAGAGACAACAGAATTTTATCCCAAGAAGATAATGTATTGTTTATGGAATCACAGAATCACTAAGGTTGGAAAAGACTTTCTAGACCAACAAGTCCAACCTTTGACCAAACACACCATGTCAAATCAACCCTGTACAAAGTGTGTTTTAAACTCCTCCAGGAATGGTGACTCCACAACTGCTCTGGGCAGCCTGAGCCAGTCCCTAACCACCCTTTCAGCGAAAAAATTATTTAATGCTAAAGCTAAGAAAAATTCTTTCAAAAGAAATGCTTGTCCAGATGCTTTCAGCTAATTATCAGATCAAGTTTGGTGTCCTAATGGCCATTTTGGTAGAAGATTTTGGTATTGAGGACGAATGACTCTCTTGAGATGGCTCCTGCCATTCCAATGCTTCAGAGGAGTTGGGAAGAAGTCCCTAATACACTGAGGGAAAAAAACTTGGAAAAACTGCACTTCTGAAATACTGACATAATATTGACTTCCCAAGTATCTCCAATTCAGTTAGACTCCAGGTGGAAAAACTCATCATCCCAGGTATCTTGTATTTGTGTAGCCTCTCTAAGCCACTGCCCTTTTTAACTGCTCCAGGATTTCATGCAGCAAATGTGAACTACCATGGCATCCCAGCTGACTCTGGATTCAACTCATTAACCATAATTCTATCATTCTTATTCTCTCCTGAAAAAGGTGATCTACTTTCCTAGCTGAGGTTCTAACCAAATTTCAGAGGGGTGGATTTCTGTATCCTATGAAACAGGACTAAGAGAAATGACCACAACAGACAGCTCTTCTGCACTTAGGCCGTGAGTGTTCCCTGGTGCTGGGATGGAACCCAGACACAAGTTTTCTTCCTATTCCCATTCTTTCAGGAGGCCTCAAGAGCGGACAAATTCGAGCTCGAAGAAGTTTGAAAATCCTCCAGGAGGCTTCTGAACACCTTCTAAAGGAGGAGAGGAGGAGACTTTGAATGTCTCCTCTCCTCTCCCATGTGGGCCCTTTCTCAGTCCTGCAGGGTTCCCATGATATGGCTCAGGAACAGGCTGCCCAGAGCCTGCTGCTCAGTCTAACATAGGCCAAACAGGGATATGAGACCTCTGGATATGCCAGTCTAAAAGAGAGCTGGAGAGGGAAGAACTAGTGGGAAATCAATGGACTGGGAAAAAGACCCTGAAGCTTGTAATTGAAAGAAAATTTACCCAGGAGTTTCTCTTTCTAAGGAACTCAAACTTACATCCTGTGTTGAGAAGATGATGCCGGTGCCTCTCCGTCTCTCTTTAGGCCGTCGCCGCTCTCGGATCGACTGTTTGTTCAGGGATCTGTCATCTGAATCCTGATCTTCACACTCTGGCCAAGCAAAGAAAGACTGCTTTAGTTTCAGTGATTTACACCTGTGCTTTTGCTAAGGTTCTGGGATTCTTTTCAAGCTGACCAAGGTCATCTAGCCTTGTGTTATATTACAGAAGAATTATTAAACCAAATGGAATGGAATCTCAGTGTCCTGCTACAGCTGGATACTCAACACTCCTTCCCTCATCAAAGCCAGGGAGGTTACCCAGCCTCCAGCTCTCCTCAAGTCATCCTGACTTACTCCTTTTCTGAAGACAAACTGCACTACGGGAACTTCTTTCCCTAGCTCTAATATCTAAATGCTCATTTATTTATCCAAAACGGAAAATATCCTTTTATCCCTCTATTACAAGCAATAGGAATTTGTAGAACTTCATTTAAACAAATAATATCTGTTTTGTGAGGTGGTAGCTTCCCTCAGAGTAACATGTAAACTTGTTCTCTCTATCTGTACACACTGGAAGTTCTAAAGCACAAGAAAACCCTTGAGCTTTGCCTGTTCTTCACTGTCATGGTACGTACCATTTTTCTCCATCTCTGTGGCTGCTGCTCTGAAATCTGATGGATTCACAGAGTCCAGACCTAGATATTTATTTGTTCGAGTCAGGTATGAACTTGTACAGAGCAGAGGTGTTGCTGTGGAAGGAGACACAGGTGTCGTGGGTTTGTCGGGCAGTGCTGGGCCCCTCAATCGCCGATAGACAGTCTAGAAACAAAGAGCCATGACAGAAAAACAGTACAATGAAGAGGAAGTACCAGATTTTGGATTTCAGGAATGCAGTAATCTTTCAGAGTGCAATGTTTTCTTCACTGCTGCTGGAAGTGATCACCTGCACTTGGCAGATCAGGTCCATTCTATTAGATAAGGATGGATGTTAAAAACATTGTACAGATACAGTGTAAGAGCACCCTTCATAGCTGGGAGATCTGGGATCAATCCCTTTGTCCTTACAGCTCATGGTAGGAGAAACAAGATACCTAATAGAAATAAAAGATGTAGAGTGAAAAAAACAGAGGTAGTGGCAGGAGCAGAAAACTGGTCTCTCCAGCTGTCCATTAGACATAGATTATCTGTGGAAAAATGTGAACACAAAGCCTCTGCCTAGACTGCATAGCAAGGATGGATCCAGGCCACATTTCTATCATTAGCCTTCTCATTACACTTTCTGGGATTTACACCATTTTATTTTCTGGCAAGAGACAGAAAGGTGAAATTCCCAGAGGAGAGCAAAGGCACAGCTAAGCTCCAGCACCTCCAGATCCACCCCCCTTGCGCAGAAGTGCTGCTCCTCGGTCAGCAGTGCCTCTCCAAGCTAGTCTGCCCCCTTCAGAATAAAAAGATAACCCCCAAAGAATTTCTCCTGATGTCAGCTCTCCTCTAAATGGCTTCCTTAGCTCTCGGGCACGGGGTAGTGGGGCAGAAGGATCACCTCGTCGTCCGCACTCCTGCCCCAGCGCGGGCGGCTCTCGGGCCTCTCGCCGCTGTCCTGGGCTCTGTCGCTCTGCTGCTCCTGCGCCTGGCGCTCCGCCCGCGAGCGGCTGAACGTGCGCTCGGCCTCCTGCAGGTCTGTCAGGGTCACGCCCTGCAGGGGAACAGAAGGCTCCCATTTACACACAGAATCATCAAAGCCCACACCGCTTTGGCTCAGAAGGAAATTGCAGTCCATCTGGTCCAACCCCTGCCATGGGCAGAGACTCCTTCCACTAGCCCAGGTTGCACCAAGCCCCATCCAACCTGACCTTGGACACTTCAGGGATGGGCAGCCACAGCTTTTCTGAGGACCCCATGTCAGGACCTCCCTACTCTCACAGCCAAGAATTCCTTCCCATATCCCATCTAACCCTGCCCTTTGACAGTGGGAAGCCATTCCCCTTGTCCTGGCCCTTGTCCAAAGTCCTTCTCCAGCTCCCCTGGAGCTCCTTTAGGCACTGGAAGGGGCTCTAAAGTCTCCCTGGAGACTTCTCCAGCCTGAAATTACATTTTCAGTCCTCTATGTCAGTTTAAAATGCCACAGGCTCACATCTGGTCAGGCTCATGTTTCATCCCTATGGTAAGAGAAAAGGAGGAATTCTGTTACCTTTACTGTATTTCTCAGCCTACTGACATAATCATTGACTCAAAGCAACCCAAATATATGTGATCACACTACAAACTAAGAGGCAGGTACATTGCAGAAACTCATGTATGTCTGTGGGAGTGTTTTGCAATAACTGTTTGAAGGAAATTTTGCCAGAAACTCCCCAAAACAGTGTGAGTGCAGCCAAGTCCCTTGTCCTAAGTAATAAGAGCAGAAGAAAATCCTGCCTCTTTAGAGGTTTGGACTGGAAAGGACCTTAAAGCTCATCTCATTCTACCCCCTGCCATGGGCAGGGATGCCTTCCACTGTCACAGGTTGCACCAAAACCCATCCAACCTGGCCTTGGACACTTCCAGGGATGGGGCAGTCACGGTTTTTCTGAGGAACCAATTCATCACCAACTCTTCACCCTACACATGAATGTGAGCATTTCCATTCTTTACCTGGGTAGACCTTCGAGTTTGCCGGGCCTGTCTGGACCGTGCCTTCCTCAGTGATTCCGCTTCCTCATCTCGCACTGGAGTCAGATATGACCTGGAAAAGAAAAAAAAGGTGCAGAAGAGGTTAAAGTAAAAGCAGATTATCTGCCTTCCTGTCTCTGTAGACCCCTGAGCTATTATCCTCTGTCTCATGGAAAAAATTAATTTTAGCTCCATCTGTTACTGCTGTTTCTTTGGGACAACTTCCCCCTGAGCACACAACACACACATATACACAGCACCTTCTCCCCAGAGCCTCTAAATAAACTCTTCAGTGTTGGACATTTTCTGTTAAAAAGGTGCACCTATTCTCTCTCTATTATTTACTCCATTCCAAGTCATTGCATCATTAGAAAAAGAACCCCAGTCCTCATAAACACCCTCTCACTCAGACAAAGATCTCAGAACAGAAATCCTGTGCTGGTGCATTCCTCAGACCCTCCTTCCTGTCATTATAGTCACGATCATATTCCTGCAATCTGCTGCCTTCATCAATATGAAACCCATCACGCCAGGAACCGCTGAACTGCAGGCATCACAGAGACACATGCCTTGGAAAGAGCCATGGAATTAAAGAAATGACCTTCACACTCTGTAAACCAAGCTCCTGAATAATGAAAAACCCACAGTTAAAACACAGACCTGGGCACAACTGGATTTCATCAAAGCTGGGAGAATTCAAAAGAATTATTCACATGAACATACAGAAACTGCACCCTCTGCCCTGGCATTCACTGGGAGGAGCTGGTGAGGAACTGAGCAGTGCTTTGAGTCAAGGAGTGCACAGCAGTAAATGATTTCCAGGCTGGAGGAGAGGCTTCAGTCTTATGAACAGTTAATAAAACTTGACTCTTCAGCCTGGTTAATATGGAACGTTTATTGCCACTGTCCCACTGTACAGGGATGAGGGTGCTGGAATGTTCTTTGCAAGTCTATCACTGCCAGGTTAACACTGTACCAGAGGATGTGCTCAAAAGGCAGTGAGCTAAGTGAGGGAGGAAGGTGAATATACGTAGTCCTCGGACTCTTTCTCTGGTTTTATTAGACAACCTTCACAGGAAAGGTAATGGGCTGAAGAGGATTTGCATCTGATCCAGGAAGTTAAGACATTTATTAGAAAGTTCACTAAACCGCTGCACTGTGACAAAACCACAGAGAATCACAAAAGTTGGATCATTCTAAAATAATCTGCCATGGTGGGTTTTACCCACCCTCAGGGCCTGCGTTCAGTGCTGGTTCAGCTGTGCAGCAAATGCACCCTGGCCTCCAGGGAGGAATCCCCTTCACAGGGGTGCCTCAGCTTGCAGGAGGCACAGACAGTCACTTCCCAGCTCAAGTGCTGTGGGACTCATGTGAAAGTCTCCTCGACTGAAAATGGTGCAAGGATTTGACCTGATATATAATGCCCTGAACATCCCTGATCTCCAGAGGCCAAGGAAAGTGCAAAGGATCGAGTCTGCACCAGGGGTGCTGCTCTGGACACTCCTGGAGGGGCAGGCACTGATCTCTGCTCTCTGTGACCAGGCACAGATCCGAAAAAATGACATCAAGCTGTGTCAGGGAGGGTTTGGCTGGATATTTTGAGAAAAGTTCTTCCCCCAGAGGGTGCTGGGCACTGCCCAGGCTCCCCAGGAACGGGCACAGCCATGAGGCTGCCAGAGCTCCAGGAGAGTTTGAACAGCGCTGCCAGGGATGCACAGGGTGGGATTGTTGGGGTGTCTGTGCAGGGCCAGGGGTTGGACTCAATAATCCCTGAGATCCTTTCCCACTCAGGAGATTCCTTGATTCTATGAACTGTGCCTTGGAGCTGCATGCAATGGAGATGTCCCCAGCTGAGGGCTTGCAGAGCTGCTCTCCCAGGGTGTGATTTATCACCTTCACGAGGAGCCTCCATCACAGCTCATGTGTCTGTCTGGAGAGCTCCTCTGCAGTGCATCCACATGGGCTGTGCTGGATATGCCAACACGGGATGTGTCTACACTTCAGAGGGATGACTGCCTCCCAAGATTCTGCTGTTTCATGAACAAAAAAAGCTGTTGCTGATGACTGAAAACTGTGCAACTCCTAATTTTGTAGCAAGAGCTCTCCTGTTCTGCCTGCTGCAGTGTGTGCACTGTCCGGGTAATGGCACATTAAGGAAACAATAAGCATTTTCTGCAGCTTTTGACATAAGCAGAATCACTGCTGTCAGCCCAGCAGCCAGAAGCAATAAGCCACCTACAGGAAAAAGGCATTTGCAAAATATACTGCAAACGAAGTTCAGAGCAGTAGTAAAAAAAATACAAATTCCTTAAATATATAAACCAAGTAAATTTGTAGTTCAGTATGGTAGGCAGTTTACTGCAGTGGCTTTGAATCAGTGGAATTTAAATCAGTGGAATTTACTCTGCAATGAGGACGCAGGTATGTAGGAGCTACAGGTATGGAGAAGACAAAACAGGTTTTCAAATGAGTTTCAGGAAAGATTTAGCAAATCCATGGGGACCAGGTCAACCTCAGGCATGGGGAGGGAGTTTTGCAGGAGGCTGCAGGATTCCCTTGGTGCTCAGTTCAGCTCAGTGGAGCCCTTTGGCAGAATATCACCAAAGCTCAGCTTTGCTGTGGGTACGGCAAGAAAAAAAACATTCATTTTGTGTCTCTTGCCACATCATCCTCCCAGGCTTTTTCCCCTTTGCTCTCCCAGAATTTATATAAAAATACAGATTTGTTACAGCATCGTTAGCAATTCTGGGAGTCCAACCTGTAAGAGGGACTTGATCTTCAGCTGAGCATATCCTGCAGGGCAGCATGGCTCAGCCTGGGCTGCAGCCACAATCGATCGCCAACTTTTGGGTCCCTTCCATTTACACAATTCATCATTCCTGGAGCTCACCCAAAGCCATTTACAGCATGAGATAACTGAATTTTCTGAGGCAAGTCAGCAGAGCCACTGCACAGTGACAGGGCTGGTTTCTGTGAGAGAGCAGCCACAGCCTGTTCCAGGTGCTGAAGGAGGGATGTGCTGTCAGTACCTAAAACTGCACACAGCAGCCTGGCCCTGCTGTCAATGCAGGCCCTGGTGTGCCCTGCTTGGGGCTTTGGGTGTTTTGCTTTTTTATTTGCTGGGAAGGGAGGGAAAAGACAGATTTTACAACAATGTGTTGCTTTGCTTACAAACTGAATTTTGAGAGACCTGAGTGTGCTAAATGGGCTGGAAGAGAGAGAGAGAGAGAGAGAGTGAGAGAGAGAACAAGTGCACAGGAAGGAGACAGCGAGTACGATGCATCTCAGAGCTGGGCTGGGCTGGACGGCACAGGCAGAGCAACACACTGCTCTCCAAAGCAGAAACACTGCAGAGCACAGTAGGCTGCAGGGCACAAGCAGCAAATGGGGTGTGAGGAGGCCTCTGAACAATCCACAGAGTTTTTAATTATGTTTTAAAGGAACATGCTGCTTGCTCAAGTGCAGTGCCTGTGTCATCCTATTAATTCAAGAAAATATCTCAGGATCCAGATTCTTCAAAGGAATGGCCCTATGTGTTGTGTTTCCTTGCAATAAGCTTTCTCTGAGAAATACTTGCAATAAGAGCAGCCGTCACACCAAGCTTAAGGCATGTATAAAGCAGAACAGATTTTGACAGGAGTTTTGGCTGGAAGTTGAAGGAGAAGAATAGAAATTGTTCAAGGTGTGTATAAGAGAGCCAGCAAAACCACTGCAGAACTTTACAGCTCCCACAGACAAAGACAAGTATGTCCTGCTGCCCTGAGAGAACTACAGGCTCCTGGTTTGTGTATTAGCTAGGAAAAACCTGGTAACTGACTGATGAACATGGCTCCCACTTAATTCTGCCTATTTTCAAGAAAACACCTATTTTAGTCTGTCGACTCTTTCATTAAGGACAGTGTCAAACTCACATGGATCCCAAATACTCGTCACCACGTCAAGGCAAAAGGAGCTGCATTGCAATACTAATAGAAGGGGAGATTCAACCCAGGAAGACTGGATTTACAGGCTGGTAAACCAGGAATACAGGAGCAAATCTGTATGTTTGAGGACCCTGGTCAGAGGAAAAAAAATACTGTAAGGAGAAACCCCTCCCAAGTCAAGGGCAAACAGTGCAGGAAAGAGGTGCAATGCCCTGTTGGTTGGTGCACAGGTAAGAAGAACAAAAGATAAATTTCGCCAAGAAACATGCAGTCTTCTGATAATCCTTTTACTACACTGGTCTCCTTCCCTGACATTCTGAACTCCTTCAGGCACTCAGAGCTTGAAGTATTTCTGGCAAACACCATTCACCACCATGGAGCCCTTTGGCAGAATATCACCAAGCCCCAGAGGGAACAGCAAGAACATGCAAAACTTGGGAGTTTTACATCACCTACACGTGGCAGAGCAGCTGTGGCTGCCCCATCCCTGGAACTGTTCAAGGACAAGTTGGACAGGACTTGGAGCCACCTGGTCTAGTGGAAGGCGTCCCTGCTTTTGGCAGGTGGTGGAATGAGATGAGCTCTAAGTACCCTTCCAATCCAAACCTTTCTGGCATCCTATGAAAATCTGGCAACAAATGTAGAAGCTAAACATCCACTAAGTTCTAAAGCTGCCCTCTGCTCTGACTGGGCTCAAGGAATTTCATTCTGCTGCCCGGACTGAAAATTGAGATACACCCTGACATGAGCTGCATTGGGCCATGACAGGTTCCCTCCATCCCTGTCAGGTCCTTCTGCAATAAATCCAGGTCCCACAGCAAGCACAGTAAGAACATGAGCTGCACACAGTAATTGGTTCATCATTACAGTTGTTTCCAGTCTCTGGGAACGAGACTGTTTTGGTCGTGAACTGGGGCTGGGCTTGATGGGGATCTTCTTGATGGGATGTTTCTTCTGGAGGAAAGCTCTTCCTAGGCCCTCTCCAAAACCCTTTACCTCTCTCTAGCTGAGAAGTGACTCTGAACTACACTCACTAGACTAGAGCTAATAGTGACAGTTTTCTTGGAAGCCAGGACAGACTTTTGGTTCTTCCAAATCCAGGTAACACAGGTAAGGGGAGCCAGGCACAGGTTTGGCTCCCTGTATACAAGGAGGTGTGTTCAGCACATGGAAAGCCATGTGGCTACTCAGACCTAAAATGTTTGAAATGTCTCTTCTTAAGAAGAGTACAGTATCCCTATTCCAAACATTGCAGTGATTTAAAAAGTCTTTGTCACACATATATCTATTTCTCAGGCACAAACACACACATATATATATATGCTTATATATGCATGTATATATATTAAAAACTCACGTGCTGTGAAGAAAGGAAGATAAGAAAAAAAAACCTCAGCAAAAGCCTCAAGTACAGACACTGTTCCCCTGGAAACAACTGGAAAAGTACAGCATCCCATCAAGCAGTCCAACAAACTGGAGAGTTGCCATTAGCAAATAACTATCTATAAGCTGGAGGAGGGAGGAGAAGCAAGTGCAAGTTTTGCAGGCAACAATGCTGACAGCAGTTCCCAAAATACAATTCCTTAAGTTAGATAATGAACTATGTCCCCAGCAGCAAGTCAATCATTGGCAACTACATCGAAACAGTCAGCAAAAGAAACTTTCCTGCTCTCTTATCCAAGCAACAGGTTTTGGTTCTTCCCTGAATTTATCCCTGTGCTGACATGTTCTGCCCATCAGACCACTGCAACTGGAAATAGTCATTAGAGAAACTGCCAGAAGCTGGATATACTCTGAGAGACCCTTCCAGGCAGGAGAGAAGGATAACACATCAGACTGTGAGTGCTGGAGCTGGGAATGAGGGGGGGGACAGTCTGACAATGCCGAGTTATTTAATAAACTGAGGAGAGAGGGACAACAAGATCATAGCCCTAAAGACTTTCAGAGCTAGCTCAGAAAGGATTGGCTAAGAATTCCCCATTTTCAGGACTTTGCTACTGGGAGCTGTTGTGTTTTAATCTGGACAATGAATTCTCAGCTCGTGCATGAATGAAACTTCAGCCCTTTGGATCCAGGTTGATTAACAGGTTCACTAGCAGCAGATTAACTTCCTGATTTCCCACAGCTCTGCTTTGTGCAACGTGTTCAGGTGCTGATCCAAGAGATTAAGACACTTGTGATCTTTGCCACTTGTTAATTGAAACAACCAGGTCCCTTTATCCCAACAGAACTCCTGTTTCCATGGGACATTTACAGTGGGGTGAGGTTACACGTATGACAGCTGAGGCTATAAGAACACTTCCCATCAGAGAGTTCTGGACAATTCTGCCTGTACTTTCCCATGCCCTGTCCCTGGAAGTGTTCAGGGCTAGACTGGATGGGGCTTGGAGCCACCTGGTCTAGTGGAAGGTGCCCCTGCCCATGTCAGGGGTGGGACAAGATGAGCTGCAAGATCTTGATCAGCCTCCCAACCCAAACCATTCCATGGTTCCATAGTTCAGTTCTGGGTGTGTCCTTCAGACAGCAGAGCTGCTCCTTCTGTGCTATGTCCCCACCATGCTCCCACAGCAGCTCCTTGTGCCTCCTTGGCAGTCCAGATATGCCCCAATATGAGGTGAGGAGTGCTTGGGTTGCAGATCCAGCTGGGAACACAGCCCTGCAATCCCTCTGCCAGAGGAATAAAATACAGCATCGGTACTCCTGAGAGCTCACCAAGTTTGAGGCTGGAGGTGTCAGCACATACATGAGAAGCTTTTAACAATCTATGTAATCCCTTCACATTAATTAATGTCACTCAGCATTACGGTGGAGTGAAAAAGCAACAAACATCACAGTGATCACAGTCCCTAAACTGGCTGCAATAAACGTTGCTGTGAACTCAGACCTTTAAACTTCTGCCAGAAGAAGAGAACACACACTTGTTTAAAAAACACAAACAATCAAGGAATTCTTTCTGTAAGAGAAAAACAAAGAGTGCTGCAACCCCAGAGCGGAGGCAGCCAACACCACCTAAACTGACAGCATGACCTGTCTGAGACACTGAATGGGTCACCTGTGACCATCAAAAGTGCAAAGCTTACCAGGATGGTATATTTTGGAATTATTTGTGTTCAGCACAGGACTCGGGTGTCAGTACACAGCACTGAGTGGGTTGTCACAGTGACAGGGAAAAACGTGCATGGTCTGCAGTTCTCAGGAGCTGTATCCTTGCATTAAAAATCTGCTGCAGAAACTGGAGCAGGATGGAACTCCACTTCCTGCCACTGATGAAGGAAACCAATGTCCTGCCTCTGCCAGCATCCCTCTCATTTGCAACTGAACCAACACAATCTGACATTTTCAACAACTTTAAGTAGACCTTTACAGCTTTCCCAAAAGCTGGTTTACAGCCTGAAACAGGAAATTTTCTAAGGCATAAAATCCCTGGGGGAAAGAAAAACCAACTCTGAGTATTTGGGAAATTGTGTTTTGCAACTAAAACATAAAGTAAAATCAAAATCTGATGGTGATAAAGAAGGTTCAGCTACTGAACCAGATAAGCCCAAGGAGCGATGTTCACTTGTCCTGCATCCCAGCAGCCTTCCACTGCCACCTTGTGGGAGCAGGAGATGCCTGACCAGTTCCAAGGAACAGGATCACAGCTCAGCCACAGCTGAATTACACAAAATATCACTGAATATTAATAATGTAGCAAAGATTTCCATTTCCTACTGAGCTCACATTGCAATTTCTTAGCCTGTGGCTTTGGCTCAATTTCCAGTGTCCACTGTTCTCAGGGACAGAAGATTAATTAAGTTTGCACAAAAACTTTTCAAATACAAATGCCAGGGAGGTTACCTGGCTTTCTTGGCTCCTCTATCTGTCAAACCCCAGGTCAATACTGTGGAGCACAGAATTTAACAGAGAAGCTGATTTAGTGCTGAATTAGCTCTCAGCTGTAGCAACACACAGGATCACTACAAATATTTCAGGTACATCCTTGGCCTTAATGGCTATTTCTGACACAGAGAAGTAGCTGAACTTTGGTCAAAGTTAGTAAAGCCCAGCCCCTGAACATCCAGGCAGTGGCACTGGGATGGCAGGGGAGCCAGAAGGTGCTGTTATTGCTGTTAGATCAAGGGTGAAGCGCGTGCAGCAGGGCAGAGGTTCCCATTAGTAAGCCAAGAGAAATTGCACACACACTGGGCATGGACAGGGCTGGGGAAAGGCAGTTTTACCTTCTGCTTGCTCCACGCTGCCAAGCTGTAGTTCTTTTACAATGCTTAGCTCAAATGGTCCCTGCTTCCTTTCCTTGACCATTCTTGAAGGATCCTGCATGGATTCCTGCTTTTGTTAGCAGGCCAACCTACGGCCTGGACTCCCCTGCCCAAAGCAAATGCCAAAATATCCACCCCTCTTCCCCTGAACTCTGGGTGGATAAAGCCCTGGCAGCTGAGCATGCAGCACACACCTGCTCGCCGCCCATACAGGAAACCACACTGACCCCAGCCCACACCTCGACCTTACTCCAAATAAAAATGCAGCCTGATTTCTGATCCAGCAGGAGCAATCTCGCCTCTTCCCAACATGGACAATCCCATGGCCAGCAGAATTCCTGCACTCCCACGTCATCTGCACCAGCAGCCTTTGAAAAAAGGGACAACTTTATCTGAAAGCGATTAACTGCAGAGGCAGTGGCAGAGAAATGCTGTCACAGCAGGTGCCAGATGATCGCTCAGTTCTTCACAAGAGAAACCTCTTAACTTCTTGTTGTCCACTGCGTAGTGTGGACAGGAATCCTTCCCCTGCCTTGTAGCAGCTCCTCACATGAGCATCCCACTGCTCTGCTTCTCCAGGGACCCTTCCCTGGAGATTAAGACCACTCAGCTTTACACCAGTCAGTGATAAGAATTATAGAATCAAATGTTATTTAAAAAATGGTAGCAGTGAGCTATTGCTCACAGTCTTTTCTGCCAGTTCCTCTCAAGCGATATTTAAATACCCCTGAATGCAAATCTCCTAGTTTAAACTTTCACAGAGATCAGTGGCTTTTATTCAATTCGTCAGATCATAAGGGTTAAGGGACGTATCAGGTGACACATCCATGCTCTTCCTAGAGGACACACACTTGGAATGACCACAGGACAAGAATCACGAGGTAAAAGGACGTGCCAAAAATTGCTCATCAAACAGTACTGGTGGAGGAGGATTCAGTTATTAATATATTAATAATATATGCTACTATAATCAGCAGCTGGAACCTTAGAATGAAAAATAAATTCCTCTTGGGAATGAAGCAGGAAAGAGAAGTGATTGTCAAACACATTTACTTGGCATGTCAGTGAACTTTCTTCAGCTGAAGAACATTTCTAGGGGACACTTTGAGGGCAAGAAGGCATGGGCTGAGCAGAATCGCCAGCCCCAAAGCTGCCCAGAAAACAAGCCCACCTCACTCCTACTCTGGATTTATCATGGAATGGTTTGGGTTGGAAGGGACCTTAAAGATCATCCAGTTCCACCCCCTGCCATAAGCAGGGGCACCTTCCACTATCCCAGGTTGCTCTAAGCCCCGTCCAGCCTGACCTTTGATACTTCCAGGGATGGGGCAGTTATATGAGAAACTGGTCAGAATAAATTGTAAAATAAGGAGAGAGATGAGTTTCCTGTCTGTAAGAGCGTGTCTGATGGCAAGTGCTGGAACCATCCTGCTGGAACCTTCCTAAGGAACAGGAAGAATACACACAGTGGCAGAATTCAGTTCTATAAACACAGTGGTGGGGGTAAAAAAAAAATTAAAATTCCTGCCAAACCAGGTGGGATTTCAAATTCAAGAGTCCTTTTAAACTGGCCACATAACTGAGAGCACAGGCTTGCCTTTCAGAAGTTCTAAGGCAAAGCATGTCTCACCCCATGTGCCAGCTGTGGTCTGCACGGTCACCTTTCCAGCTATTTTGGAACTGAAACTTCTATAGATTATAAAAAGCTCCAGCCAGACCTCCCACACTTTCCTTCCAGCACAGATATCTCATGGCTCAAGTGACATTCCAGTATGGCAGGATCTCCTGCAGCCCCTTTCTAAGCCCAGGGGACACAGCTCTGAGCAGCCGGGACCTGTGACAGCAGGAATACTCTGGCGGGGGCTGCGTGCAAGACTCCTGGGAGAAGCTGAGACCAGAGGCCTGCACTGAACCTGCACAGAGAAGGCTGCAGAGAACTTGGGGAAGAAGCTTTAGTGGCACTAGAGGCCGCTGTCACCCTGGATGAAGGTAGATAATCCAGCACTGGGCTCCAACCAACAGGACCCCCCATTTCCCACCATCTGCAAGCACCCAGCAGAAATGAGGAAGCTGTTAATTCTGTCCCGGGAAGAACAGGGTCTGTGTCAGGTACTGTAGGCACAACATCCTGAAATCCACCCTCAGCAGAGCCAGGGTTGTTTGAGTTCAGTGGACAAACATACTGACAACGGGAGACAATTTGCTTTTGGCAGCAGATCATCCAAATGGCCAGACCGCACGGTTCATCAGCAGCTCCAAAATTCCCAGAAAAAACCCGAAAGAAACAGCCTGGTACGAGCACTGGCTGTGGGAGATGGCAGCTTTCCAACTCCCAGCAGCAGCACACTGCAGTGCTGCAGAGGAGTGCTGGGAGGCTGGGATGGGCAGCAGGACTCGTGGAACACACGTGGCAGCAGCCGGGCTGAACCCCAGGACTCTGGCCCCAGCCCCGGCACTGAGCGGGCACAGCCCGGCCGGCATCATCGGCATCGCTCGCCTCAAATGGACCACTGCTCTGCTGCCCCTGTGCTAGCTGTCCTTTCCTCCCCCTTGTATTTACACTATTTTCCAGCTACTGGAGCATTTCCTCACCAATTCATCTGGAAAACAAGGACACAGGTAACAGGTACCACAGGTGACATGGGTCAAACAAACGCTGTGGTAGGGCAGGGCAAGGCTTGCTGACCACCTCAAGCACTCCACAGCACTCGGCCAGTCGTTCCTCCCCAGCCCAAAGCAGCCTCTTCTGCTTTAACCTTTTGACTTCACCCAGATAATTATAAGGCCACAAGTTCAGAGATATCCCTGTGATCTAATATTAGATGATCAGCCTGTTTATGTTTTTGTTGCTAAGAGCAAGTTGGCGCTTTGCAAACACCGAAGCAGCCCAAACACTCCTGCAACAGCTGTCGCTGGGAACTGAAATCCATACAGCACTACCCTGACAACTGCTAGCTATTTGCCTTTTTATTTTATGGGAATGGGTCTCCTTCCCCAATAAGCTTTTCTCATTTAGGTGACTCCTCCTGTCTCCCAGGGTCCATGTTTCCTAGTTCCAATGTGCAGGCAGCTCCCAGTCACTTTATCCCACTGTGAGGACGTGAGGACATTCATCAGTAAGGTTTCCTCCTCCATAAGCACAGTGCATCATTTCTCGGCTTTTTTCCTCTCAGTAGTTTCAAAGCATCAATTAAAGGTGAAAGGAATTTTCTGGTGTTTTCTCTTTACATTACCATAATTCAGAGGAGATGGTTCTCTAATAAAAATGCAGGAGACAGAAAGACCTTCTGTATTATTTATAGAAACAGATTTGGCAGTAAATGCCAATGCAGTAGTATTAATGGATGTTTTTTTGGGCATCTATAAGTAACTATCCTACTCCAGTTCTCTGTCTGCAGACAGTGCCAGAAGTCTGGGGGGACTTTGAGCAGCCCACTTCTGCAGGGAATAATCTGCTTGCCAGAATGGAGAGACCATTGTGAAAGGTCTAAAGTGAGAACTGAGAGCACAATACTCACTCTGTCCTCTTGCACAACCTCACTGGGCACTGGCAATATCTTCTGGCAACTCATCTCGATTCAACTGCAAATGACCCCAAGCCAAGAGACCTCCAGCAACACAACAGGAGCACACAGAGGCACTTCTTAGGGTAGCCCAAGTGTTTTCACACCAAAGATACCCTGCTAGTGCAAACCGTCTCTGCACACAAAGCTGAAGAATGCGGCTCCTCCAGAATGTTTGTAATATCTTCCAAGTGCTCCCTGTCCTAGCTCTGGGAAAAAAAATACAACCCAAACTGCATTACAAGTTTGAGTATTTTTTAACAGCACCTTGGCTTGGATGTGCTGCAGGTGGAGCTGAGCAGCAGCTCAGCCCCACCACCTTTAGCCTTGTAGGCTGATAATTCCCATTATTGCTTTGCCATCCCTTGGCCTCAGGCCATTTAAGATGTGTCAGAACACTATCTGCACTCAGGAAGGGCTGTATTTCAATAAATCACTATGACAGTTTGGAGGAATCCAAGCCCTTGATACTCTGCATGAACTCGTTGCCGCTTAGAAACTCCCAGTTCATCACTGTATTTTATTTATTACTATTTGTTTTCACTGATCCCACTAGAAGAGACGGATTTTGGAAAAGCTAACCTGTTTGCAGGAAGGATATGTAGATAATCTCATATTCTGTAATTAATGCGCAGGGTACAGTTCCTTTGGAAAGAGCTCTCTCTCCTCAGGTTTTTATTTCCCCAGTCTTAAAATAACACCATGTGATAAGAAAGAGATATCACCAGCTGGAGTCAGTCATTCTCAATGCTGTTGCTGCTGGAATGGCCTCAGCTGCACATGGCAGACTCCTACCTCTGGCCTTTTCAGTCAATCAAAGCCTCACCTGCTGCTGGACTCCATCTCCTACTGTGTCACACACCTACATGCCCAAGAAATGTTTGTTTTCTCCCACTAACTGAAGAAGGAATCTGAAGGACCTGTGCAGCACAGATGTCTCCACCAGAGCATAAGTAAACACAGCTGAGCTGAATCAGAGGGGCAGATTTTATCTGAATGTATCTCAGTACAATGGTCTTTTTAGGATAGAATTCCTTTTACAGAATCCACTGCAAGTGGCTGCTCTGCTGTGTGTCCCTGCAAACACACTGAGATGGGGCTGAGGTTAGGAGCTGAGACTTACACAGAAGAAAAAGGCTGAGATGCTGAAGAGAAAAGTAGAAAATTATGAAACTAAATTTAGCCTACAAGCCAGTGATGACTCAGTTCAAAACCTTCAGATAGAGTAGGGACAGCAGCCTGAGAACTTCATGGATCACCTAAAAACCAGTTCTTACACCCCCACCAACACCACCACGTGAGAGCTGCCCACGGAGGGGCCACCAGAGCCCACTCCTCACTGACCTTCTGCGCTCCCTGGCCTCCTCAGCTGAGAGGTCCTTCCCCAGGGCGGAGACAGCCCCGGCATTCCCGGTGCCGTTGGCAGCGCCGAGCACAGCACGGTTTGTGATTACACCTAGAGGGGTGCTGGCACAGCTGCCCTCTGCGTTTTTCTCTACAGCAGAATCACTTTGTTGCCTGAAAGGGGCTCTGAAATAGAGAAGACATATGGAAAGCAAAGCAAGTGAACTCCAGTGCTGACCGAGCCCAACCTCCTCGAGGGAGCACGGACAGTTCATCCTCCTTGCTTTACACTCATCTGTTTGTAGAGAACAGCCACAGTAAAATGAATTTTACAAAACTTGGAGAAGAATGAGCAGGAGGAATAGCCTTGACATCCTTGTTAGTAGCAAAAATTATCAGAAAAGTGTACCTGGTGAATAAGCAAAAGGAAGCAACTCCAAGAGTTTGGACACAGAGCACTCGAGGGCAGCCTGTGTCACATGGACAGAGGGCACAAGGGACACACTGAGGGCTGTCACCTGCCTGCCAGTCACACCCACCACTGGAACTAACACCACCATCCTGGGATTGCTTATCATTCTGGAATTGCTCATCAGCACTTCCCATGTGGAAGCACACCTCCAATCCACTCCAGAACTCAACTTCCAACCCAAACGCTGACTTTTGGAGCATTATCTCCACTGGGAGCCATTACCTGGTGTTGTGGCAGGATGAAGCAGGAGTGTTCACACCGAGAGATGTGGGACAGCAAGAGACAGGTTGCCACGGGGTGCCCAGGGAGGTAGATGAGCCAATGGCAGTGGGTGAGGTAGCTAGAGATGGACTGCGACTGGCTGAAATGTAGGGACTGCTCAGGTCACTACTTCTACCAAATGAAGCACTGTAAAACATCACAAAACCACGTCCTTCAGAGCACAGTAATTACTCAACAGTGTATCCCACAGCTGGGCTGGCAGCTGCAAGGGAGCAGGTACCACATGGCAGCAAAATGTGTGCAAGGAGATCAGAGAGAGCAGAAGTGTTGCCAGCTGCCCACACAGGCCAGTGCCAGCAGAGCCCTGCTTAGCTAAGCCCAGCTCAGCTCCAGTGAGAGAATAACGGCATTGGGGTGAGATGGGGAGGATGATGGAAGGAAAAAACCCTGCTGCAGTGAAAGCAGGACACATGGAGCACCCTGTGCCCTGGGGAAAGGTGGGTGCAAAGATGAGGATGCTTAAAGCAGGAAAGGAAAGAGTGACATAAGCAGGTCTGGCTGCATCACCCCTGAGGATGTCCAGGACTTCCAGTTTTAAGAGCTTGTTTCCAGGGGCTTAAAGTTTTGCCAAAGATGATCCGTTCAGGCTTCAATTCTCCTTAAGACATGTTTGGCACAAGCTGTATTTCTGGAAAATAGCTAGTACAGCTGTCAAAAATATTCAAGAATGAACAAGGGAAATAATATTTTGTCAGTTTAAAGCAAACCTTGAAAACCAATCTTACTGAAAAGTTATGTTTGGGTTCATATTTTGGAGAAGAGGGAGGAGGAAAGAAGAAAGGGCTCTTACGCAGGGATGGACCCTTTCACCTTTTCAAAGAAAATCCAGCCTAAGGGGAGAGAAAATCCACCCCAATGGGTGAGAAAATTGACTCCAGGGGGAAAAGCTGACTATCTCTGAAAACAGACTTGATGAAATCTTGCAGAATCTCCTTGTTGCAAATGCCCAAGCCCTGCACACAAGTGGCTCACTGCCTGCACAGAGCAATCCAGTAGGACCTAGGGCCGTGGCACACCTTTCCCAGCAGCTGGCATGCCTGGTTGCTACTGGTCAGACTGGACTGTCTGAGGATCAAAGGCTAGGAAGGCTGGAATGCTGGCTCTCACCTGCATCCCAGTGGCTCTCATGGCAGGGCACACGGACCAAAGCAGTTGCACAGGAATAAAAGCTGACCTAGAGGAAAGAAGCAGGGCAGGACAGAGCTGCAGGTTTTAGGGAAAGCCAGGGACAACAGCATGAAACTGGAAGTTAACTCTATAGTAAGAATCTGGAGAGCAGCCTGAGGCTGAAATAATACTGGGAAGAGACAGGACCACAGCCAAGGACAGGAATCCAGAGAAATGATCCAGTCCTGTTCACCCAGGCACCCAATTTACAAGCCAGTTTTACATGCCAAGGCCCCCAGCCAGTCCAGCATTAGCAGATGGACCCTAGGGAGCCAAAGAGGACAACAGAGCATCCTGGAAGGCCTCCACAGGGAGGAACCTCCCATTTGGGCTCCTCAGTTGATGGCTGCCTGCCATATCCAGGTCACAGAGGAACAAGCAAGTCATTGTCACTAGGTAGCAACCTCCACCGGACCCTAAACAGAGCTTCCTCTGGAATGCTGGCCCCTGCCTGGAGCATGTGGGAGCAGGAAGTCCTGTTGGAAGCAAGCGCCTCCATTCTTGGCTCTCTGCTCCAGAGGGAAAGGTCAAGCCCTGGAGATGGGCTGGGAGGAGGGTGGGAGTGGGAAGAGGAGCCTGCCTGGGGTGGGCGTGGGGAGCAAGCGGCTGTGGAGTTGCAAAAATGAGTGTTCTGAGGATGGCAGCAGAGCCTGTGTCTGGGGAGGGAAGGAGAGGATCAGCAGGGGAAAAGGTGGTGGCAGCCCTGGGAGAACAGAGTTGATGTGACACCATCCTAGAAGAGCCCAAGGCAGAGGGGCTGGGGCACTAGGGAGGGGCTTCAAGAGAGAAGGAACTTGGTCAGGAAGGGAGAGTGTAGGAGGGTTATCAAGAAAGCCTGACAAGGATTGTCTTTCAGCAGGGAAAGGTAATGGGTGAGGAGGATGGAAGCAGCACCAGGTGCCTGGGAGAGCAGTGATGTGGGGGATGAGAAGAAAGGAGGAGGAATGGAGGGAGAGAGCACAGGGATGGCCTTATGCCAGCTCCAACATGCACATGGGCAGAGAAATGTGGAGCTGGGGCACCAGGAACACACTCCTGCCCCCAATGGAGCCAAGACACTGCCACCTCTGTGGGAATCCATCTCCCAGCCTGTCCCCCCGCATGGGTGGCACTGCACAGGAGAACTCCAAGGCATTTACTTCATTGTTCACATTTGATTTGAACAGGACCAGGAAATTGCAATATAAAGGTTAGCCAGGGAATCCTATTAATTAACAGCTGTATCCATGGGAGTCTGTGAAAGGGAGGACTATGAATTTATGCTGAAGAATTCAACATTAGAAATAAAAAAGGCACTGACACTCTGCTCCTAATTCTCTAACATTATCGCCACCACAGAACCATCAGGGAATGAGCAATGAAATGTAAAGCAACATTTCAAAGCAATTAAAATAAATACTTCTGAGAACAGCAAAGGCATTAAAAACTTTAACTTAAGAACCTTCACACTCCTTAAAAGCTTCCACATGTGCTAATAAAAAAGGTTTGCACAAAGCACATAGCAATTTTTTAAACACACTGTCATGGGGTATTGCAGAGATCAAACTAGGATTTGGGTATGGAAGTTGGCCATTAAGAACAATGGTTAAATATAACCCCTGACCCCTAAATTCCTGATTGCTGGAAGCAAGGAGAGCGTGGGAGGTTGGAAGACTGCTCTGAAGTTATCCTGGCTTTTGCAACTTCTCCTTCAAAACCAGCTGCTGTCAGAAACAGTCTGAGCTGCAGGGACTGCTGTCCTGGCTCACTGCAATGGCTTTTATGGGACCAGAACTAGAAGGGAGGCATTTGCATAAATGTGAAATGAAGGAGAAACTGTGTGGCTGAAGGATTTCATTCTGGTGTGTGAGCCCTTCCTGGGAGGCAGCACTTCTGGCTGATGTCAAAGGCAGGATGCTTAACTAATCAACCTGCTATGCCAGTTTTCCTCCACATCCTTTCATTTACAGTCAAAGACCTGGCTTTTTGAAGACCACTAGGCACTAAAATGGACACCAGGATATCAGAGCAAGGTTCTGTAGATTTCTGGGCCAGTAGTACACACAGAGAAAGGAGGACAACTGCCAGTACCATGACAGAGAGAGTATCAATATCTGCTTCAACTAAAGCTGAAGAACATTTGTAACATGGCCGCAAGTTATTTTGTTCCCTTTTACTAAAAACAAACAAAAAACCAAAACCAACAACAACAAAAAACCCACTAACAACACAAAAAACAAACAAACAAACAAACCAAGCAGCTTTTCCCTCATCTTAAGATGATCTGCTGCTGTTGTTCATTCTGTTTGGGGAATCATAAAGCACTTCAAGAACATAACTAGGGTCAGATGGGACATTGGGAAGGAATTCTTCCCTGGGAGGGTGGTGAGGCCCTGGCACAGGGTGCCCAGAGAAGCTGAGGCTGCCCCATCCCTGGGAGTGTCCAAGGCCCTGTTTGTGGAAGATGCCCCTGCCCATAGCAGAGGGTGGAAGGAGATGGGATTTAAGGTCCCATCCAACCCAAGCCATTCTGTGATCTTTTTGGAGATTAGTCAAATGCTGAGGCAAAGAGGAGCTGCAGGTATACACAGTCATCCCCTCAGTGACATCCAAGCATGTCATATTCCCTTGAATTTTTCCTCTCTAAGAAGAAGCTTTTTACCTTTTGGAGTTGTGTTCAGAGTTTCACTAATACTCGGAAATGTCAAAAAGCTTAAATCTAACCAGGGTCCTTTCCTCTTCTTAAGGGCAGATGCACAAGGTTGGAGAAATCAGAAGTTCAAGATGATCATATTCAGTTTCTCTGTGCTCTCCGACAGAAAACTATATGGGATAAAGGTCTAATTGATCATGGTTTTACCTGCTGATTTCTCCTTTAAAAGCACATTTATTCCTACCTGACAAAGCTATTCTCTGTACCTGCTTGTGAACCAGTTGCTCTCTTATGAAAGGTCAGAATTCAGCCTCTGTGACAAGAACTCAGTATCAGTGACATCCCACTGCAGCCTAAACCTTCCCCACTCTGTACAGTTTAACCAAAGAAATACAGTACAACTGTGTGAGTGCAACACTAAGTTTGGTGCAGGATTAGCTGGGATAAACCAGCAATGTTTGTAAAGATTGCCTGGGGGTGACTGCACTGTCCCTCAGTGAAGGGAGCAGCAAAGGTGTGCCAGCTGCAAGGGGCAAAAGTTTTCCAATGTAATCAGCTGTAGCTTGTCAGAGCAGCTTCAGAGGGAGACAAGCTGTGGAGGCTGGGCTGTCATCACATCCCAGGATAGCTGTGAAGTCACTGGAATGGATCAGCAGGGCAGAAGGCTTCAGCTTCAAGGGACTGCTTCACCTTTTGTGGCAATGGATCTGTACGTGCTCAGCAACTGGCTACATATATCCTTGAGCACCACTTACCTCTACAGCATAAACACTGGAACAAATTGCCTCTTCCCAAGTATCTCAAGCAATTGTTCCATCTTCAGGAGAGCTATTTAGTTCAGGGTCTAGAATCTGGTGAAACTCAGTCTAAAACCTTGAGCTATTGCTGCTGTTTTCCTTCAGCAGAAACACAACGGCTTTGCAGTGTGACATGTTTATTACAGGCTGTTTTGATGGCCTCCAGTATCAGGTGCTGGCACTGCTGATCCTCCTGCTCACAGCTGAGATGAAAACCCAGCAATGCACTGTTTGCCTCACCAGTGCAGGGCATTGCTTCAGCTCACTCAGAGAGAGCTGACAGCTGGTACCTCAAGGACACTGAGGCTCTGCCTCCCAGGGGGGTCCAGGACACTGCAGTTACAGGAGTTCTGCCTGGAATTGCTTTCCTGCCTCTGCTGGCTCCTTTTACCAACAATCAGCCTCTACAACTTCACAAACACTGTGCACAACCTACCTCCTTACTGCCACAAGACAACAGTGGAAGCAGCAGTTTTACTCCTTCACAAGTGCTGTACATCATGCACAAGATCACTACCACTTTCTGATAATACCATAAACATGGACTAATATAAACCAAAATTAGAGAGAAGTTATAACTTACTCACCAAGAGCTATCTGAACAATGCTTTCAGATTCTTATTACATTAATCTGTTTTTATGACCAATTTTGGTTTTATTCTCTAACCATAATACCAGCATTAAACAGAGAAAACACTGCATTTGAGCTATGGGAACAAGAGTATTTAGATTCAGTCTAGCAAATTACAAATTAATAAAAATTATAGCCTTTAAAAGCACTACTTAGCATGACAAACATCAGAAAATTTTAACTTTTCTTTCCTGCTGCCAGCAGAAGAGGATCCCAAGGCCAGTTACAAGATGCAGGAGGCAGCAAGCAGGAGGCTGAGGTCTGGGAGGCATGTTAAGAGTGGTTCTGATGGCCTGAGAACCCCCACAAGACAGACCTGGACATACCTTTTCAAGTAGGTGGATACATAGGTAGTGGGTGCACCAGAGTGGGGAGCTTCATTCCCCTTTGGCTCGTCCCTCCAGGGCTGCCGGGCGTAGGAGCCGCTCCGCACCAGGTTCACAGCAGATTCTCTAAAGCAGGACAGAGCACAGGCTTTGCTTAGAAAAACCTCTGGAGTCTGCTTTTGGCTCCTTCACAGTTTCACAACACATTCTTTCCTTACACCTATGTGCTTCATTGTTTAGGTGACACAGCTCAGAGAAACACCTGCTCTGACCTTAACAGCTCCTGCTCTTGCCAGCTCACTTCAGAACCACAGATGAGGTAAGGTTTTGCATAAAGAGGAACAAGATACTTTTCAGTCAGAAAACTTGCAAATGAAATTCATATTGTCCAAAAAAGTAATTTAACAAATTAAATGATGTCATTTAATATTCTCACTGCTGTCTGTATCAAACAACAAGGTATAAATGGGCAGATTTTGGAACTGCAGAGAAGCTTTTATTCTTCAAGGTAGCCAGGCAAGGTGAAAAGCAATAACACAGCAAATCCTTTCATAGAATCATTAGGCTTGGAAAAGCCCTCTAAGATCACTGAGTCCAACAATTAACCCAGCACTGCCAGGTCCACCACAAAATCATGAAGCAGAAAACAACAAAGAAAATACTTACAGTATCTAAAGCTACTTGACAAGTTACCGAGGAATACCTAGTAGTCCTATTTACACTGGTTATCTGAAAACAGGGCTCTTTCCCTAAAGCTAACGGACACTCTGGCAGTATATCCTGCTCTCTTCTGGTGCTGGACAGGACCTGGAGCTGATAATGCAGCACTAATCCATTCCTCCATCAACCTGCATTTATTTCTCATTTCCAACTGTCATGCCCACACTGATGCTCTCTCAAGACACCTGTGGTTTCCAGAAAGGAAAACCCAGATGTTTTGAAAGTAAAGAACATTGGAGGAAAATCTGTACTACACAGCATGCCTGGGCACCATCTGTTCCTGAAGGCCAGCTCTCCTCAGTCAGTCCCCACAGTACCCAGCAAAGGACACTTGGCAGCACCCACAGCTGGACGTGCCACTCGACAGCAGCCTCTGCCAAACCTGCTTGAGCTGATCAACAGATACAAATTGTCTGCAAAACTCTGGATCTCAGAGATTGCCTTAGAGTGAACAAGAACACAGCAGGGAGGTTCCAGCAAAAGATCAGCAAAGAATCTCAAGCTGTGCTGGAATTCTCTCAGGGTGTCATCTGCCGCAGCTCCAGCTCAACAATTACAGTTCACAGACACTGCTCTGCATGTGCCTTTCTTCCTCTGTTGGGGAAGTACCTAGAAATGAGGCTAAGGTCAAATTTTACTCCTTCTAGTACAAACTGAATCACAGAAGGGCCAGAGCTAGAAGGGACCTTAAAGTTCATCCTGTCCCACTATCTGCCATGGCAGGGACACCTTCCACTGTCCCAGGCTGCTCCAAGCCATGTCCACTCGGCACTGGACACTTCCATGGATGGGGCAGCCACAGCTTCTCTGGGCAACCTGTGCCAGAACATCACCACTCTCACAGCCAAGAACTCCTTTTCAATACCCCATCTAACTCTGCCCTCTGACAATGGGAAGCCATTCCCCCTTGTCCTGGCACTCCAGGCCCTTGTCCAAAGTCCCTCTCCAGCTCGCTTGGAGCCCCTTTAGGCACTGGAAGGCCCCTGAAGAAGTTCCTCGTAGAGATCAGCTCCTCAAATACATCTGGAAGTCCTGGATATCAGACCATTTACACCATGGTTCTGTCCAGGGGCATCTACACACTGTAAAAACAGCCCTGCAGTGAAACAGTTCCTACATGGGAGAGTTCTCAAGCTCAAGTGAATCTCAAGTGACAGAGATGTGAACAAAGGGACTGAAGGTGACTGCTGAGCATGTGACAAGCACAAGTGCAGGTGGCAGCTATGAGGCACTTGCATATAAAAGGAAGGATCCATAAATCTGGTTACCTGTGTCTGTGTGAGTACAAGGGTGGAGGAACCAGTCTGCTGATTCCTGCTCACCTGAATGAAAACCAACATACCAGAATTTTATAGACAGAGCTGGCTCTTGATGTTGTGAATTCCTGTGTACTTGAGACTGCTGAGAAAATATACAAAACGTGACTACAGAAAAAATATATTCCAGAAGTACTACTGACAGGATTGAAGCTGAGCATTAACTTCAGCCAGTCTCACCTGTTCTCTTTTTCTTCTATATCGCTCGAACTGCTCAGTCTTCTGGGGACTATGGTGGCAAGATAACTCTTGTTGTCTCTGTCCTGGTGAAGCAAAAGAGGAACTTCAGCTACACATCTCTTACCCTTCCAGCACATTCAGCGGCAAATAAATCCATGTTCAAATTTCTTCAACTAAGAAAGCATCTCCTATCAGCTGGTTTAAGGCAATTTCTTGGGCAACACATACCACAGCATAGAAATATCAGTTCTGAATGGGATTTCCTGGTAAGTATGGTAGTGAAAAAAAGCATGTTCTAACTTAGAGAATGACTTGTCAGTCACAGAATCAGAGAACGGTTTTGGTTGAAAGGGATCTTTAGTCCACTGGGCCAGAGCTCCATCCAAGGTGGCCTTGAACACCTCCAGGGATGAGGCATCTACCCACAGGCAGAAAAGTCAGTTACTGAATATGTGGGATGGGATTTACAAATGCAGCTTCTGGATACAGGAGGAATCCATATAAACAACAGGCAAGGAGATCTCCTCTGCAGGTACGTGCTATTATCTGGATTGGACATTTTCTGGTAAAGAACAAGCTGTGCCAGACTGGCAGCCTCTGTTCAGTGGCAGCTCCAAACTAAGCTGGAGCTAGGCCAAAGGGGGCACCAAACTCCAGCTTTGGAGAAACAACTGATAGGAGGGAAATATTTTACAATTGAAAAAGAAAGTAAGAATGAAAGAGACCCACGCTTGTTATGGATACAAACCACAGCAATAACTAAAAGGAAAAGGGGTTTACACCTGTGGGGTAATGTGGACACACTAAAACATCCTTGCTGAAAGCCAAACCTTTTCCTTGTTGTCCAACAGTGCAGATATGCGAGGGCTGGATGAGGAGCGATAAATAGAAGTTTTATCCCTCTGTGCCTCACGAGTGGCAGCGACTTCACTCAACATGTTGTGGCTGCCAGTCTTCCTCAGGCCCAGCCGCCAGGACGAAGGAGACTCATCCTTCTGCTCGTCTGACTTGCTGAGCCAACTGAACTGTGGAGGAGAAACAGGGACATTTGGAAAAAGGGAGAGCACTGCAAGGCACACTCTAAGTTCAGAAAGTGCTTTAAAAAGCCCCAGTTTTTGCTGGGCTACACTTCTAAGATAGAGTGACTTTTATTTCCTGCTTCACTTAATTACAGGACAGAGCTCAAGGGGAACTCACAGGGATGCAAACTGCTGTAGTGCCTCATCCCCAAGAACAGAGGATGAAAGGAATCTTCTGTCACTGTGCAGGTCTTCGCCTACACAATGCCCTCCCCTCCAGCTTTGAGGAAAGAATATAAGGAACAATGATGGTTTTATTATCACCCATTTAGGAAGGGGGAATTATTCAGTAAAGGCAGAAAACCAAAAACAAGTACTTAGGTCTTACAGAACTAGCTGCAAATAAACCCCTCACACCAGTGGAGTCCAGGAGAAGCCACTGAAGTCACGAGGGCACTGTAGCAAACAACACTGTAAAGGAAGAGACTGAGGAAACCTGGATTGCTTAGCATAGAAGAGAGAAGGTAAAGACAGGATTAAGTTGCTCTGCAACTTGGGGGTGGGTTTGCAGAAGACATGGAACCAGACTTCTCTACAGTCTACAGTGAAAGGAGGAGAACAGACAAGTTTCCACACGGAAATCCCAGCTGACATGGAGACATAACTCCTGGCAGGAGCGAAGCTGCACGGGACAGGGAGTAAGGGAGTAGTAGAATATCTCTGTCCTCGGACACCTTTTAATACTCAGCTGAGCTCAGGTAGGTCAAAGCACCATGACATGAGCTTAATCCTGTTTTGAGCAGGACGTTGGACTTCAGCCTCAGAGGCCCCTTCCATGGGTAGGGAACTGTAGATACCACAGAACAGGCCTCTGTGCTTTTTGTTACATGAGGCACTTCTGACCTGCATATATCAGTCCTTAAATACTCAACTGCTTCAATGTATGCCTTTAGCTACATTTATCAATTCTTACAAAAGGCTGCCCACTGCCATTCAAGAACAGAGTCTGAGCATCACAAGAGATACTTACACAGGGCTAAGCACTAAGTGGTAAAGGAAATAAAGCAAACAAATTATTAGGAACTACTGGAAGAGAACAGAATACAAAACACACAACCCCTGTGGCTCTGTGTTACTGCAGGGTTCAATCACACTTTTGGTACCACACACAGCTCAGCAGCAGCTGACAAGAAGGGAAAAGTTCAGGGAAAGGTAGCAAGAATGAGTGGAGCAAGAGAGGTTTTGCATGAGGAGATATTCAGTATATCAGTAGTCTCTAGGCTGAGATATGACCAAGGTACATGAAACCCTCAGTGGCCCACAGAAGGGTGAATAAGGAACAATTATTACTTGGTCCTTCCCATAAAGGAATGAGGGGCAGCAAACAAACCCAGCATGTGGTAGGTTAATGGGACAGGGAGCTTTGTAGAGTTTTTAAACCAAGCTGAAGGACTGTCTACCACTGGACATCAGAGGATGCCAATCAAAAAGCGACTGCATAGAGGAAAAGTCCAACAGGGGCTACCGAAGACAAAAAATACCTCAGGTTCAGCAAGTCCCTGAAATGCCAATTGCTGGAATGTGGGAGGGAATTCCTGCAAGCCTGGGTTCTCTAGTATCTTCTGATGGTCACTGTTGGGCAGAACACTGGGCAGACAAGGCTTTTGATCAAAGCTGATTTAAGTATTGTTATATCATATTCTATCTGACACAAACCATCTGACACTATTCAGAATAAATGGAGCTGCTGGGGAGCTCTGCCCTCAGACTCACAGTCTGAAGACTGCCAAGCTAAAATTACCCCTGCAGTATTTGAGCAATGTTTTCAGCTCATGTCATTTCAATTCAGATGCAAAGAGTTAATCTGTACTCCACCATTTCCAGCACTGCCAGTCTACTGAGCTACACAGCTCTAACATTTTCATATCATTTTGATGCTTTCTCAGAGAAGTCTCAACACCACAGCAAAAGCTGCCATCTGTAAATTCTGAACAACACAGGAACAGCACATACTAATGCCTCCCCTAATAGAGGGCAACACAATTTAAAGCCCAGTCTGTCCAAGAGAATTACAGAAGAATCAAACAGGTGAGAAAAGGTAAAGAAGCTGATCTTAAGCATCTGAGGTCAAATCAATAATTGCTCTGCTCACAGACCAGCTTCTACACCCTAACAACCTTATTCTGGGTTAAACAGCTCAAAGGAGTGAGACTAAACTTCTGCAGCTGGAAAAAGATTAACTGAAGTGCTCACACTTCCCAGCATCCTTCTATCTCTAACAGTTCCCCTGCTAAGCCAGCCTGAACTGAACAACACCCAGAGGAGTTCTGTTTTATTTGATCTTGGTTACACTCTGATGCATGCAAAAAGTAAAAAACTGCGACTAAACGAGAAACATTTCCCTCTGACAAGCACTGAATGCTTCAACCCTGGGCCAGGTATCTGTGTTTTTTTCTCCATAGTCTGGTGCAAAAAGAAAGCAGCAGCACATGACATGAGTCCTGTGCAGAGCAGAGTCTCCTGGTGCCATCTAGCTGAATGATGTGAGAGCTGGAGGATTCACATAAGATTTCAGTGACCACTTCATCTTTCAAAGCTTTTATAGCCCAGCTGGCCAGCCATACACAACCTATCCTCTGCTTGCTGGGCTGAATTATCATACCACTGACTCAACTGGCTTTGGCAAGTCAGAGGGACTTTGGATGATGGTGCCGAACTCACCGCTGACACACGGGCAGGAATCAGATCTGCTGGGAAGACATTGGCACCAGCCCCTTCAGAACTGAGAGCACACAGAGCATGTGCTGCATGCTGTGTTTTTTCACCACAATTTGCTTTGGAGGGTTAGAGATTCCAAACGACCCATATTGTTCCAACACCCTCCTTGAAGGCAGCCCTACACTGCTGTTAACACACCTTTATCAGAATTTCATACTACCACACTTTTCTAAATTCAAATCTTGAAGTCCTCTGAAGATTGGTTTCAGAGCATCCATCTCCCAGTAACATCTCCTGCTTCTGAGCACTGCTGAGTCCCCATTGATTCCAAATTCACTTACTCTTCTGGCAGATGTAGTGAAGGAGTTGGGCTCGGGTGGTGGCATTTGCTCAGTGATGCTGGGCCTGGATTCACGGCTGGAGTGGTTGGCAAAGGGCTCTTCCTTTCTCTCTACAATTTTAAACAAGAAGAGAAACCAAATGTTTCAGTATTTCACTTCCAAGGCCCTTCTTTACACAGAGTGTGGTCTGCAGTCCAGGTCAGTGGTGAGTGACCTCAGCCTCCTTGGATCACAGAGATGTCAGTGCCTTCTGCACTGTCTGATGTCACGGCTTTCTGCAAGGAGCTTCCCACTTCCTAAAGAACTGGATGGATATATTTGCCAGGCAAAACTTTTGAACTTGATCCTCACAGACAAGCAAAGTCTTTGCAGAAAGCACCATAAAGAGGACACACAGGGGTTTTTTTGTTTTTCATGATTTTCTTTTCTGTCTGAGAATTTCTTCCCTGGTAAATCTTGGGACAAAAAGGGGCGCATGCTGTAGCACGTGCATGGTACAGCCCACAGCCCTGAATGCCCAGTGCTGGGTTTCACTGCACAATTTTCTGCACTTGCTTGTGCTGCTGGGCAGAAATTCTGGTCTTCTGTAGCAAAAACTATTTTTCTACAGGAAGCCAGGACTACTGCCCAACGAAAGCCCTTACTTGGGCTTCAAGCAAGCTAAGCAAGCCTTGTCCAAGCTCACAGCTGGCTCCCTGCTTGTTAGATTAAGTGCAGCTGTCCAGTATCACATTTATTTTTTTATCTGTGCACATGCTTGACAGAAGAACATCCACCAGGCATTACCAGGGGCACAGTAAGCAGAAAGTGTGACTCAGGCAACAGATTCACTTGACAGGAGAGCTCAGGCTGGAGATGACTTCACCATAAACCCAGGCACAAAGTACCTGCCTGAGAAATGATGTAACTACCAAGCACAGCTTTCCTTATAGCTATGAGTGCTCAGTCATGGTTTGGAAAAAATAAAGCTAATTTTAAGCATAAGCACCCAAACAGCCCTAGCAAATAACGTATGTGCAGGGAATAAAAATCTGCTGTTATACATTTGGGATGGAACATCTGGGAGAATGGCACTTTGGAGCATGAAGATCAATCTTTCTGTAACAAATATTCTCAGTACTGGAAAAAAGAAAATTAAAGGACACAGAAAACAGGAAAGAGCAAGCCCAGAGAAATATTTTAAAACAACAGGAAGTTAGCAGGACTGACTAACTAACTAGAGCCTGAACTAAAGAGACAAAGACAGAATCATGGAATCTCCTGAGCTGAAAGGGATCCACAAGGATCATCCAGTCCAACCCCTGACCCTGCACAGACACCCCAACAATCCCACCCTGTGCATCCCTGGCAGCACTGTTCAAACTCTCCTGGAGCTCTGGCAGCCTCGGGGCTGTGCCCATTCCCTGGGGAGCCTGGGCAGTGCCCAGCACCCTCTGGGGGAAGAACCTTGCCCTGATCTCCAGTCTAAATCTCCCCTGACACAGCTTCAGCCTTTCCCTTGGGGTCTGCATGAGAATGGATTCTCAGCTACTTTTCCTTCTCTGTGAAGCAGCAGATTTCAGAACTGGAGCTGAACCCACCCCTGGGGTGCACTTTCACCCTGGGGAAGGGGCAATAGATCCCCCATTCCTCCTTGCAGGCCTGGCCTGTCACACTTGGGCATCCAAGCCCATGGAGGTGCCCACGGACAAGGAAGGACGGGCTCCATTTGCTGACAGCTGCTCATTCTTGTGATAAGGCCTGTGAAACACAGGGCACTGCAGGAAGGGAAGGCTGCAGCAGCTCTCCAGGCTGGGCTGGATGGGCACTGGGAGCCTGCCTGGAAGTTCACAGCACACAGGTCAGCTTTTAAGATCAAGCCTAATTAGAAGGGCACAGGCTAAAGTGGTAATGACAAATTGGGAAGGACTAACTGTGAGCAATGTGACTGGGAGCACTTGACTGCAGAAGAGGGACAGGCCAAGGGACTCTGTGCTGGCAGCACAAAGGATGGCACAGCCACTGGCAGTGTTGGCTTTGGGCAGAATCCCACGCTTTACCAAAATTTCAGCAATAAACATTAAGAATTCCACACAAGAGGAACTGGTGAGAATTAGTTCAATCTCCTCAAACCAAATTTGGTAAGAGTAAAAAATGTAGTTTTCTAATTCCTTTTTATAGGGGTTTTTGGATATAAGTGTTTGGTTGGTTGGTTTTTGAACAAAACAACACAAAAAACTTCTGTGATCTGCTTTAATTCCCAATAATTACACATTGTAATAGTTCCCAGCACAGATAATCACCATAGAATTTTATCCTGATCTTTCTCTTGTTTACAAGAGGTCAATGCCAAACTGTCTTCAAAATTAATAAAGCTTCCTTTGTCTGAAGAACACAAATTTCTTACTGATTATAAGAAACATACTACTCTGAGGCCTTCCAACAATTTCACTGCTTCCCTTATCCAATTTCTTCCTCCCACAGTCTCTGCAAATTCAACAAATTAATCGCAACCTGAGACTCTTCAAAACACACCTCAAAATAAACTTGTGTGTTACACTGCCAGCTTCTACATGTCCTGCTTTATGCTCAGGTAGCAAAGGGGCTGGAATTTATAGGTTTAAAAACATGACTTGGATTTTTTTTTTTTCATCTGGACTTGGAACACTTTAGAACAACAGTCATAATCTATGTGCCCAACACTGCTCAGAATGATAAAGGTATGAGAATATTAAAGAAAATGAAGAGGAATAAGGGAATAATATGTCTGTTTTCATACCCATGGCTCTGTACCATCCAAGCATGTAAAATGTTGAGCAGATAAACACAGAATCCCAGAATCCCAGATTCTGGAAGCAACCTTAAAGCCCATCCCATTCCACCCCCTGGCCATGGGCAGGGACACCTTCCACTATCCCAGGTTGCTCCAAGCCCTGTCCAGCCTGGCCTTGGACACTTTCAGGATGGGGCAGCCACAGCTGCTCTGGGTACCCTGTGCCAGGGCCTCTCCATCCTCACAGGCAGAATTTTTTTTCTAATATCCTATCTAAACCTACTCTTTGTCCGTTGGAAGTCATTCCCCTTTGTCCTGTCACTCCAGGCCCTTGTAAACAGTTTCTCTTCACCTTCCTTGCAGGCTCCCTTCAGGTCTTGGGAGGCCACAGTATGGTCAAAGCTTCTCTTTTCCAGGCTGAGGAATCCCAATTCTGCCAGCCTTTCCTCCCATCAGAGCTGCTCTATCCCTCTGATCATCCTGGTGCCTCCTCTGGACTTGCTCCAGCAGCTCCAGGTCCTTCCTGTGCTGGGCCCCAGGGCTGGAGGCAGCTTTGCAGGTGGGGTCTCAGCTGAGCAGGGCACAGGGGCAGATTCCCCCCACTCCCCTGCTGGTGAATCAGCCCAGGAACACCATTATCTGTCTTTGAAATCAGTAATACTGTGCCATTTATCATTTTCATTACTAAAATGAAAAATCCAACTTCCTACCCCTCCTATAATCTGGGCTGATGCTGTTACCTTTCAGAATCTTGCTTTAAAAAGAGTACCAAAGATGTGATCCCCACTCACACATGCAGCAAGTGATTCCTGTGTCTCCATCCAGTTGGGCAAGTCCACGCTCATTTTATCAGATATTTCAGAAGTTTACATGGTGGGGTTTCAATTCTGATGGAAATTTCTCAAAGTACCCAATAATCTTTCCAGGGAAGGAGAATACAGGTAACAAAGCCTGAAGCTTAATCATTACCTAAATATTTGTTGTCTCCCATTTCTATTGTCTCCCATTTCTATTAGCTTCAGTGGTTTGACACAGACTCCTATAATGTGCTTTGCTCAGTATATGAATGCAATAAAACTACCTGTTCTGGCTTTACACAAAATTTAATGCTGAGTGTTGGAGACCTTTCCTTGCTAAAAGATCTTAGGCTGTTTCTGACTCAGTTAAACCCCACAAAGCTCCAGGTCTTATAGGTGTGCAAACATTTGATTGTTTTGGTCAGACTATCACCATGTTTACAAGGATTACAAGCACTGGCACCCAGCTAGACAGTATAATTTATACTTAATATAAATATATATATAATCAGAGTAAACCCCTGATTTATGGAGAAAATGTATGTGACCTGAACTGCACATCTCCTTGTACCACTGACACATCCACCAGACTTTCCTGATTTAAAACCCTGAGATATTTCCCAGTGTTACTGCCATGCCCACCCAGCTGCTGCAGCAGTAACTCTGCAGAGCCCAGCCAGGATTTTCCATCCCTCCCACCCAGTCCCAACAGCATGAACTGATACAATCCTAACACAGTGACAATTTCACTGGCACAGACGCACAACAAAACTTTAAACTACACTTCTCAGGACCTATTTCTTAGTATGTTGGATATAGACCAAGTAAGTTGATGTTAAAAGTAGTTTAATCATTAAACACGTCATAGTCCAAGATCCATCTGTGTTTGCAGAATATTAAGTACAAATAAGTCTTGGCTTACTATAAAATTAAGTATCTGTATTTAAACTTTCTGTGTTGCACATAAACACTTTTAAAATTAATTAAGCAAGCCTTAGAAATTATGGAAAAGGAATGGGAGTAAGATGCCAGCAATACACTATAATGTAAATGCTACTGTGACTCTGTGTATATAATCCTTATTTTCCACAACCATTATTCATCATAGCCTAGAAAACAGAAGCTCCTCACTTCTATAATCACCCAGAACAGCTTCAGCCCTTCATTTCAAACTGATCTGAACACAACAGGCTATTGCCTTCCTACACCTTCACTTACTTTCCTACCATCCTGCAGTACCTGAAGGATTCTTCTTGAACTGGGCCAACAAGAAAAAATCCTGTTTAAGACAATGTTACGAACAATGCGTTATCTTCAATACATGTGAGCTGGAAGTTGGAATTAAAATAGGATCTGAAGGATTTTTTAAAAAATAATTATGCTGACCTGGGAATCAGCATTGGAATCAGCTTTTTCAGCACAGTCGCTCCAGAATTCTCCAAATTCTGTACATATACACTGGAAGTAAAACTTTCAGGATATCCTTAACAACTAATTATATAATTAGCAACAATAACAACAAAAACAATAATAATTACTAGGCTAGTTATTAAATCCAAGACTGTACTAAGTCTTACCTGACTCCTTTTCAGCATCCGATTCTGAAACTTCATCTTCAGCTTCTTCCTCTTCAGAACTAGAACTGCTTGAGTCCTTGTTCTCTTCCTCAGTTTCCATGGACTTCAACGTGTCTTCCTCATAAAGAATCTTCTCTTTGCTGCAAAATCGGATATTTTTATGACTAAGCAAGCAAGTTATCTGAGTTGTGTTTCTCAGGAACACACAGACATGATTTAGTACATGCAGAAGAAGCAAAGGATGCAATCCATCTACAGACTGAACATTCCAACGCTTCCATCATGGCAAATTTGCCACGGATTCCGCTGCCAGTCTCACATTTTCTAATTCTGCAAGCATTCTTCTATCCACAAAAATGCAATCTCTCCTTTTCTAGTGCCACACAATGCAGCAGCTGGGCTGCAGGATTCTTTGCAACAAAAAGGTGCAGTTCTCAGCCCAAAGATCAGATTGATCCTCAGCCAGAGTCGGAGGTGGAGAACCAAACAGCAGCCTAAGCCCTTGTCCCACCACTCACTGGGTACGTTAAGACACAACTAGAACTGTATTTGAGAGTGCTCAGATTTAAAAAAAAAACAAACCAACAACATGAAATACACAGCAGTGAATTGTTTTTGACCCAGCTGAGGCCAGCTGGCTGTGAGATGAAGCTGCTCTCTCATTACTTTCTGGGCAGTTTCTTCTCAATTAAGAGGGAAAGACTTACTTGGTGAAGAGTCTGTTTTGAGGCTTCCCATTCATGTCAGCTTCAATCAGCTTATTCCTTGTCTCCTTCTCACTTCGCAGCTGTCAGAAAGTCCAGGAAGATGGAAGAGAGAGAATGAGGACAGAGTTAACCAGCCCTGTCAGCACCACAGAACAAGGTCAGCCCAGCCTTGTTAGACCAAACCACTGCAGATTTCTGTAAGAAGCCACTTGAACAACAGCAAATCTGCAATGGCCTTGGACTGGAGCTCCAGCAGGGCACAGCAGCTAGCATGCCCTTGGACTGCAGCTGCCATTTAACAAAAGCTTCAAAGGCACCTGCAGCTGCCCCTGCCAAGACCAGGGCCAAACCCTGACTGCTGCCCAGAGAAGTCTCAGGCTCCCCCATCCCTGGAAGTGCCCAAAGCCACGTTTATGGGGCTTGGAGCAACCTGGGATAGTGGGAGATGCCCCTGTCCATGGCAGGGGGTGGGAATAGATGAGCTTTAAGGTTGCTTCCAGCCCAAACCATTCTGGAATTCTGCTGGAGGTCCGTCCCCATGTGTGTGTATCCATGAAATCTGATTAAATTCAGCTAAAAATTTGCTGCCTTTGTGGGTATTATTTACTTGCTGTCAGAGGAAAGCATTCAAGCCTGCCCTGTCCAGGCAACCAGGGAAGTCCTGTGAACATGGGTGACTTCTTAAATCTCTCAAATGCATGAAGCCATTGCACAGGAATACCTGGGATCACACAGAAATGGAAACATTTTGTCTGTAGAGCAGCAGTATTAATTTTACCACCACCCAAAAATTGTTTTAATACATTCTAGAAGCACAGAAAGAGCTGAGGCAGAAGTAGGGATGGCAGTTAGGGGCTCAATTTAAGGCTGACTTTGTTGAGCCATGGTTATTCTTTCTCTTTTGACAGCAGCTGACACCAGGCAAAGCATTTTAAATTCTGAATCACAGAATCCCAGAACTATTTGGGTTGGAAGAGACCTTAAAGCTGTTTCAGTCCCAATCCCTGCCATGGGCAGGGACAACTTCCACTGTCCCATATTGCTCCAAACCCCATCCAACCAGGCCTTGGACACTTCCAGGCATGGAGCAGCCACAGCTTCTCTGAGCACCCTGTGAAGTGGGAAAACCTACAAGGATTCCAGTGAAGAGCAAAAATTTGGGGTACAACACTGTTAAACTGACCAAACTGCTGGAGCACAGCAAAGGGGAGTACAGGAAACAGCCTGTTCCATTCACAGATAATTCAGGAACTGGGAAAAAAATCCAAACCCAAACCAAATTAATTGCTTCCAGGAAACAAAAATCCCCTCTGCTTACCAATAATGGCAGCAAATCTTTTAGCAAGGGTGGCACAGTGTTCTGCTTTAGACCGAAAAAAATATCTGATCTGAGAGCCATTTTGGAAGAGAAATAATGTCATGGATTGCCTGTTTTATCCTTAAAAATATAAGTTTTCTATTTTTAGGTGAAAAAAAAAGGCACATGATAAACACATGGTGAATTGACTTTTCCACTAAAAAATCATGTCCACTAAAAAGTAAGTGCCATAAAATCTGGATTCTTCTGCCCAGTTCCACACTGACTGAATAAATGGAGAAGGCCTTTATATAGTGCTTCTATATGGAGAACAGGGGGGTTTTGTAGCCCCTGCAAAGCAGCCCTAAAAAAGGGTGAGTGGTCACTCAAAAAACTCCTGTTTTTCTTTTTCTTTTCTTTTAAGAAGTGCAGCTACCTGCAAAATGCTGGGTAGTGAGAGAGAGGGGAATCCAAAACACAATCCTGATAGTATTTGTCAACACCTCATTTAGGGAGGAGCTGATTAATTTTTAAGAAGTTCCTGTGAATACTAATGCTACTATTAGAGGATGGCAGCAGCTGTGTTGTGATCAGAGCTGGAGTTCTAACCACCCACATTGTCAGTTCCTGAAAATCCTTTCCTGGGGTTTATCAGCAGTGCTCCCATTCTGTCTGTTTCTGAATCCAGGGTTTTAAAGTGATACTTACAGATTTCTAATTCTTTTTGAAAGTAAGTTAGCTTGTTTTTTGGAAGCACCCAAAACTGAGTAGACCAGATGAAACAGGAAAAAAATTCTATCTAAACCAAACTTTCTGGCTTGACAAGTGCCCTCACTTTGAACAAGATATATTTTGCTTTTCTTTTTTATGCCAGCTTTTTGCTTATAATCCCTTCCGATATCTTCTCTGAACTATGAAATGGCAATTTTATACAGTTTTGAAACCACACACTTTTTCATTCCAGAATTCCTTGAAGTTTATAATTTCTTCTTCCTCAATCCAAAGCCTCCCTACTATAAGAACAGCAGACAGGGTAATGGATCTCTTTCTCAACACTGTCAGTGTGTTTCTCTCGATAAAAACACAAAGCTGTCTTGGGTAGTCACTTTTAAGAACAGAGCAGATGCTAGAGAGACTGCCAGCCAACAAAGCAATTGCAGGACAGTAACAATCCCAAAGATGAATGAATTCCTTACCAGTTCTCATAATTCTGCATGCCATCACACTACTGACCTCCTTGCTGCAGTCATCCAGTTATCTAGATTTCAGCTATTAAAAATATTGCTGTGATTAAAGATTGCAAATGAGTAACTAAAGAAAATAGCTGGGCCTCAGCTTTCTGCATCTGTTGGCACCATATGTCTTGGAGAACACCCGTGTGTATGAAAAGGTAATTGGGGAGGTGGAAAAGGATCTCCAGAAACTCACCACAGTCTGTTTCTTCTGCAGCATTTCTAAATGCTCCACGAGTCCCTCATCAGCCACATCAAAGGGTGTCTGGCCCTGGTGCAATGAGAGAACATAAGAGAATATCTGAGATGGCATGGTGGTAATATTCCAAAAAGTCCTACTGCCAGTGCATATGCTCCACATCCTCCCTCCCCAAAGGGTGAGTGACACTCTGTTTCACTCCAGAGCAAGGAAACCCGTGTGACAATGATCATGGAATCACAGAATCATTTTGCCTGGAAAAGACCTCTAAGATCACATTTATGTTCAGTCAGCAACTTTTACCAGGGCAGTGCAGCTCTCTGGTTGCTGCTGCTCAAATCCAACAGCCAGGACCATGTTTTCCAAGTTTCTAAAAAGGACACTCTTGTACTGAGAGGGAATGTGATCAACCTCTTATTATCTTGGATATCAGGGAAAGGTTCTTCCCCCAGAGGGTGCTGGGCACTGCCAGAGCTCCAGGAGTGTTTGGACAGCACTGCCAGGGATGCCCAGGGTGGGATTGTTGGGCTGTCTGTCAGGGCCACGGTCGCACTTGATGACCCTTGTGGGTCCCTTCCAGCTCAGGATATTCCTGATTCTGTGTTACTTTATCATCATCTGCTTAAACGTTCTGAAAGGCTGTCAGCAAGCCAAAAAATTTGGGATCCATTTACACATCCATGGGCATTTTTAAACTAAAAGAAACCAGAAAAAATACTCTAGCACACAAACAAAGAAATTGGTTACATTTTCTCCATAACTAAAGCTCCAAATGCCATTTAATCAACAACACTCCATGAAATCTGATGGCTAGATGTCAAAAATAGAAGGTAGCCGTGTCCATCTGACCAACAAAGAGACAGTTCTGGACTGGAAGGAGCAGGTAATGCAACAAATACATCTGCAGCTGGTTTTGTTCAAGTATGGCATGATACACATCCCAAACACTTTGGAAAAGCACCCAATGGCATTTAAACAGAAAAAATTCCCCATATTTGGGTGCCAAAGATCTCACCAAGCTGAAAGGGCTCCTCACAGAGGCATTTGTGGCCCAGCAGTTTCCAGCACAGCTGGATGCACTCGAACACACAGGGCCCTCTCTTCTCACATCCTCCTGCCTGCCTTCATCCCCTGGTGCCCCTCCAAGCACATCCAACCTTCTCTCCTACCCCAGAGGCTGCCACAGCACATCTGACCCTGCTCCAGTGGGAGGCAGCTCATAGACCAGTGTGGACATCCCAGCAGGGATGGGAACACCAAGAGCAGCCCTGGACAAGCTCTTGAAAATCCAAGGACTCTTCAAGGAAAAACCTGCAACTATTTGAAAGGAAATGCTTTTTTCTCTCTTTCTTCCACCCGATTGTTCTTCACTCATGTCTCACAAATCTTGAATTTCCTTTTTTATTACCAATACACAGAACAGGGAAGATTTAAAGCTACCAGTTTCCCATGGGTTCAGTGCCTTATACCCTTGTTTTCAGTGCCTTATACCTTAATATTAGTATACTATTTTGTACTCCAACACTGCTTCTTTGTTGTTTGATTTCTCAGGGTTACACTAACACAGGATGGCACAGATCAGCCCCTATCCCTTCCTACAAGCTCAGTCCTAAAGTTTAACCAGGTCACATTTCCCATAGTATTTAAAATCTTTTCTGTCTTCCACCAGTCAAGATTCTTCATTTTCTGATGTATTTAAATTATCCAGTGCAGAGACAGGGAGAACTGCTGTGACTTTGTCATGATGTTGGATCATGATGTTGGATCCCATGAGACTCTACCTGGAGCTCTGTGTCCAGCTCTGGAAGTCCCATCTCAGAGCAGAACCTGCTGGAAAGAAGCTGGAGGAGGCCACTAAATTGACCTCAGGGCTGGAGTCCCTCTGGTCTGGAGACAAGCTGTGAGAGCTGAGGGTGTTTGGCCTGGAGAAGGCTCCAGGGAGAGCTCAGAGCCAATTCCAGTGCCTAAAGGGGGTTCCAGGAAAGCTGGAGAAGGACTTTGGACAAAGTCCTGGAGGGACAGGACAACGGGGAATGGCTTCCAACTGCCAGAGGGCAGGGTTAGATGGGATATTGGGAAGGTATTTGGCTGTGAGGGTGCTGAGGCCCTGGCACAAGTTTCCCAGAGAAGCTGTGGCTGCCCCATCGCTGGAGGTGTCCAAGGCCAGTTTGGACAGGGCCTGGAGCAACCTGGGACAGTGGAAGGTGTCCCTGCCATGGCAGGTGTAGAATAGGATGAGCTTTAAGGTCCCTTCCAACCCAAACCAATCTGAGGTTCTGTGATGCCATGATCATGCAGCAGGCAGTAGTCAATGTAATCTGGCTATAGAATACCCTGCATTAGTTGTGTACTGACCAGCTTGTTCCTGATGTCCATGTCACACAGAGCCTCAGCCAGGATGGAACATGCTTCCTTCACTCCCCAGTGAGCAGCAGCGTGGAGTGGAGTCCAGCCATCGTTGTCCTGGACGTTCAAGTTAAACCCAGCCTGGATCAGGAGCCTGAGGAAAACAGCAGGATTGATCTCTGCTCACCAGGAATGACCTCCTGACAGAGCAGAGTTTGCCCTGTTAGGCACCAAGTGGGCAGCCTGGCTCCTTTTCAGCCAGGAGCTTCTGGACTTGTTTATTAACCAAAGCAACATCCTACTTGATGTGCTCAAAACTGAAATGGAAGTGGCAATGAACAAAAGTGACTGATGTAAAACCTGCTGGAACATGTCAAAACTGATAAGGTTCCCTTTCAGCAAGTCCTCAATTGAGAAACTTGATTTCTCCTCTGGCATTAGTGACCCAGTCTGAACTCCTGCTCTAGTGTAGGAGAGAGCCTGGACTGGCTCAAGCACTGAGCACACAAAGAGCATCCCTGCAACTGCCATCCCTGTGCCAGGGAGACAAGCACAGCACCTGCCAGGAGAGGGGCATTTGGGAACTGGAGCTCAAGCTTGGTTCTCCAAGAGCACAGGGCCACCATGTGAGCTGATCCACAAGGACACCAACAGGACTGCCAGGGAAGCACTTGTGACATTGACAGAGGTGATATTTCTATGCTAAATAACGCTCATTTGGATTAAACAACCTCAAATGCATTTTTTTCAGAGTAGCCCTTGCACAATTCAAGCCAATCTTCCACAAGTGAACCTGCCTGGGATCTCCCTTTCTTACCCTCACTGCTGTGCCCCTTCCACCCTTCTTTGTCCATCGGAGCAAAACACTGATGCTTCACAGCACCTAGAGCTTGAATATTTAACATCAAAACAAACACAAGAGGGTCAGGGGTAGTCTGGAGCTCCAGACCCATGTGCACGCAGGTGTGGCAGTGATCAAGTGAGAGCACTGAACAGCTCCTGTATCAAAACTTATCCAAGTTGTGTAAATATTGAAGAACATCCCAGTCTGGTAAAACTGTTCCTGAAAATTTCCATTGTGGGTGTAGTGAGTTTGCCAATTTGAGCTTCTGGCCAAATGCCAGCACACTTACCAAAATTTACTCAATTTTACTGAGATAAGGATTAGAAGTAGGCAAAGCAGGCTCAAACGTTAAAGAATATAAAGAAAGTTTATTAACAGACCTAAAAAGGAAAAAAACCAAGAACCAGAACAAAACCTCCAGAACACCCTTCCTCCCCTTCTACCTCTCCATCTCCTTCCCACTGACAACACAAGAAGACAACACTTCAACCTTTAGTCAGTTTACCACCTCTAGAATAGTCTTTTTTCAGTCCATTTAGGGAGAGAAGTTTTCTTTTGCTTATACCACGGACTTTCTCCACAAGAAAATACATTTTTTTATGTTCCCAGTCTCACAACAAGCAGCCATCCAGGAGGAAAAAATGTGCTTAATGTGGAAGATCCCTCCCACATTACAAGCCTTCACACAGCTACTACGGTGGGCTATGGTGCTCCATAGGCTACTCTTAAAAGGATGAGTGGTTCTACTACAGCAGCAAAGAAATCCCTTTCTTCCATTACTGGCAACATAAGTAATCTTTACTATGCCCGGAGCGAGAGACTGGGGCACAGCTTCTTCTCTGTCTCTGCTCATCATCAGGCCACAATTGCTTCAGTATCTCCTCATCTCTACCCAGGTGCCTTGTCTCACTGGCTGCAGTTAGAAAATCACATCCCCCCTTTAGACCATTTCCTCATATATTACAGGGAATATCTTAGCTTATTCCCAACCGTGGCTTCACAAAAGAAGCTTCCACATTTGAAGCACTCCTCATGCTCCTCCCTCTAAGTGTTGGATCTGCTTCCCTCACTGACTCTGGAGTCTCTTTGCTGTGTTTCTGTAGGTGTCCTCACTCTTCCCTCATTTCCAGGGGAGGACGGATGTTTGCAGGTTTCATCTGGGCATGGAGGGAGTTCTCTCTCTCTCTCTCCCCGCCTCGGGCCTTGCGATGGTCCCATGGTCTCTGCCCGCGCTGCTCATGGAGTTTCAGCATCCGAGTTGAGAGGGAGGGAGAGTGAGGGCTCGGCCCTGCCTGGCCATGGATGGAATTTATGGCCCAGCTGCAGCTCCAAACCCCCCTTCTCTCCCCTCCCTCAGTGGGGGGGGCAAGGGCAAGGGCCCAGTCTTACCAGAGAGCATGGGACCTGCTTCTCTGGCAGCAACAGGATAAAAGGGTCTTTTTCCCAGTGTCACTCTCTTAAATATGGTTTTTTGGTTGAAGGCGGAACCAGTTTTAATTGGTTTGCATACCTATCAATACTCAAAACTAGCTGCTTGCTGGTTCTGTCTCCCAGGAAGGAAGCTGTGCTACTTCCTGCAGCATAGGTCACTTCTGAGATTGATTTTTCCTGGGCAAATCCAGGACAGAGGGGAATTCCCCTATCCAGAGCCACCATTGCACAGCGTGAGGGTAATCCAGCACGACTCAAACATGGCACCAACAGCTTGGAAACTCCTGCAGCTTTACACCAATGTGCTACTGTGCTAAATAAAACACAGTCACAGCAGAACAGCTGTGGGCTTCTCTGTGAAAGAAATTGTAAATTAGGTGCTGAGTTTCTGTTGATTTTCCAGCTGGCAGAAGAGAGAAAGAAAGAGAGCTGCTAAGAGACTCAAGGTCACAGACAAATTCCACATCTCAGAGTTAGCTGGCTCCTGGCTGTCAGCCCCTTTGGTTTAAGTCACTAAAGGATTTGAACTTCAGCACGGCCATCACATACACAAGAGGGAAACAATGTCAGCTTGCTGTGAGATGTGTTTATCATTACCACAATTAATGCCAAGGAGAGACTGTCCAGAACTAAGTCACCCTGCACACACTGAACTTCATCAAGGAGCACTGGATGCACAACCCTCCCATGACAGGCCACGAGACCAACACCTCAAATTCAGAGATATTACATTTCTATTCACATGAGCTGTGTTAGATTCCTGTTCCTGGCCACTGTCTAGGCACAGACAGCTCATCACTCAGTTATAAGTTCTAATGACTGAATACAAATCAGAAACATGGAGTACAATCAAATGCTTGAGCTTGATATGAAACAGTCTTAGATATCAAGTCACTTAAAGTTAGGAAATTTTGGATCAATGAACACTTTGGATAGATGAACACTTTCAGAATGGATTTTAACATGGACAATAGAGTAACCTTATGCATTGGTTTGCACATCCTGGTTTTTGGCAGCAGGGGAGCCACAGAGGTGGCTTCTGTGAGAAGCTGCTGGAAGCTTCCACCATGTCTGGGAGAGTCAATCCCTGATGGCTCTGAAGATGGACGTGCTGTTGGCCAAGGCTGGGCCAATTAGAGAGTTTGGTAACACCTCCGTGATAACAGACTTAAGAAGAAAATCAAAACAAAGTGGGCACCCGCAGTTTTGCTTTTAGTCAGAGAACAGGAGGACGTGAGAACATGGGAAGGACAACCTGGAGACACCAAGGTCAGCGGAGAAGGAGGGGCAGGAGGTGCTTCAGGTGCTGGAGCTGAGATTCCTCTGCAGGCTGTGGTGAGACCATGGTGAGGCAGCTGTGCCCGTGCAGCCCCTGGGGATCCAGAGGGGATGCAGAGATCCACCCACAGCCCCTGGGGATCCACGGGGGATGCAGAGATCCACCCACAGCCCCTGGGGATCCAGAGGGGATGCAGAGATCCACCCACAGCCCATGGGGATCCAGAGGGGATGTAGAGATCCACCCACAGCCCATGGGGAGGTGCCCATGCTGGAGCAGGTGGATGCCTGGAGGAGGCTGTGACCCAGTGGGTGACCTCGTGGAGAGAGGGCCCTGCTTCCAGGCTGGAGCAGGCTGTCCTTGGAAGACTGCATCCCGTGGAAGAGTGACCCACACGTGGCAGTTTTGGGAGAACTGTTGCTTGTGAGAGTGGACCCAGGCTGGAGAAGGTAACGGAGAACTGACTGAACATGGGAGGGACCCCACGGTCTCACAGGGAAGGACTCCTCTCCCAGAGCAGCAGAAGAAAACCTCTGGTGACCAAAACCCCCTTGCCCTGTCTCCCTGTGCTGTTGGTGGGAAGGAGGGAGGAGCTGGGGGAAGAAAAGGTGCTTTAAGGGCTTATTTTACTTCTCATTATCCTCCTCTGATACTGTTAGTAATAAATTCACTTTGTAATTTTAAGTTGAGCCTGTTTTGCCCTTGAAGTATTTTCTCCTGGTCCTTAACTCATGAACCTTTCACTGATTTTTTTCTCTCCACTGCCCAGCTGTGGCAAGGAGGGTGAGTGAGAGGCTCTCATGGGTGCCTGGCATTGGGCCAGTGTCTAACCAGGACACATTGTAAAGACTATTTACAAGAGCAAGTAGTAACAAGACAAGGGGAACGGATTCACACAGAGAGAGGGCAGGGTTAGATTAGATATGAGGTAAAAATTCCTCCCTGTGAAGGTGGTGTGGCCCTGGCACAGGCTGCCTAGAGAAGCTGCAGATATCCTATCCCTGGAAGTGTCCAAGGCCAGTTGGATTGGCTTGGAGCAACCTGGGATAGTGAAAGGTGTCCCTGCCCATGGCAGGGGATGAAATGAGAGAAGCTTTAAGGTTCCTCCCAGCTCAGTCTGGGATTCGATGATCTCTATGTTTATGGGCAGCTCCACCCACACATAAAGAGCAAAGAAAGCTTTATTGTTGGACATTACCTCTAACAATATTAATCTTTTTTACCAGGAAGTTTATGTTCATATTAATCTTGTTAGTGCCAGGGCAGCACAGCTGTCAGGTTCTGGAATCCCTCTGTCACTGCAGGAGCAGCAGCATGAAGGGTCAGAAGACAGTGAGACAGGGGTGGACACCGCATTTTCCCACTAGACTGGTCACATCTGTGACTATCATGCAGTGTGTGTTGTCACTCCGTATGTCAAAATTATACTTTTATCCCCTAATACTGTTTAATTTACTAATTCTAAAACTATTACTCTAACAGTGAAAATGAGACCTTGCAATTAGAAAAATTAGAGACCTCCTAATTTTTGCCCTTCTCTCTGAATAGCTTTCATTACTTCAAAAAGGCCTGGAGGTATGAAAGGGAATCCTCCAGTCCCTGTGTATTTCTGGGTGAACCACTGTGGTTGGATACATAAAACCACAGAGTCTTTTGAGAAACAGCAGCCTGAAAATCTCAGTATGGAACAAATTGCTCTAAATGTAAAGCAAGACGTCTTCTTCAGCCTTAATTTCACACATCAGCCCTGGGAGGAGCTCCTACCTCATGACTTCAGAATAGCCCTTGGCTGCAGCAACATGAAGAGCTGTGGCTCCTGTCCGAGGCTGCTTTATATCCTCAATTCTCCCACTGTTCAGCCACTGCCGGGCATCCTGGAGCATTTGCTGCTCCTCTTCTTTCCTTGACAGCTCTAGGTCTACACCTAAGGGGGTGAAGCACAGAAGAAGAGACAAAAAAGAGATGAAAGCTCTGAAGTACTTGTTAAACTTACCCTGTGTTCCATTTGCTATAAAATATGTAAACTATTTCTGATCTTCCACAAAACAAACAGCAAAAGCCTCTTCCATGAACTGGGAGAGGTTCCATGTCATTGACAGAGACTTCAAAAACTGTCTGAGTTAAAAATTTTGAAAGTTGGGTCAGTGGTTGCAACCCAGCCCAATTAACTAAAAGCTCAGCTGTGCATTGAGGGTAGAAGGATTGAATTCTACATGGGCTGTGTCCCAGATTGAAACAACAGTCATGAACAGCTGCTTAATTGACTGAATTGACCTGTAGTGAAGGTACAATCTACAAGGAAAGTCTGAGGATGTTCAGATGTCTCCTGCAAGAACATGGTGACGCCAGCTCTCTTCTCACTCCAAATTCAGGACACTCTGCATGTGACACACTCAGGGACCTGCACTGCTCCAGACACAATCATGACAGGCACACAGAGAGAAGTACTGAGTTATTCCACTGAGCAACAAACCCCCAGATTCTGACAAAACATAATTTGAAATCAATTTGGCATGAGAAGGTCAGAAGGAATCTACTCTGATGGCCTAAGAGACTGTTTAGGGACAGGAGGAAATGTGGAGAGGCAGGGGGATGATATGGAGAGTGAGGTGTGTCTGGCTGACAGACTGCATCAAATGTCAATAAACCAACGAGAGGTAAAACCAACTTTGACGTGTTTTCCTAAGAGGAGTTTTCACAGTAATGGGATCATGGAAGGACAATACATCTATCACAAGTATTGATACCGATCCAAACAAGATAATCAGAGTAGAGCTCTCCAGCTCAGGAAAAAATACAAACGAGAAGATGACAAATCTCAAAAATCAAGAAGAGTCCTGAAGAGCAAGTGTTCCAATGGATTAACACTTTCAGTATAAGAATGACATGACTGCCAATTAAATTACGGGACATTAGGTTTAAAACAGAACCTAAGGGAAACACTTAACTCAGAGTCCGAGCTGTGAGACCTAGTGATGCAGAAGATCAGAAATAAACTGGCTTCAGACCAAGGACTAGACCAGTTTGTAGCTATTACACACAATGCTGAACATGTTGGAGTTCCCAATGAGGGCTGTATGAGTTCAGGAAACAGAAAGCCATGGGGCACTCCCAAGTACACAGAAAGCCAGTTGGGCTCAGGAATTTCTGGAGGCACAGTGGCTGGAGGCTGGGAGGGGAATTGTACACACTTGAGCTGTTGTTACAGTCTGCAGCAGGCATCTGCTCACAGCCCCCGCTGAGGAGAGGCTGCAGAGCTGGACAGATGCTTATTTAAAGTTCAACTCCATTTCCTCCAGCACTTATGATCCTTTAAAGTGTGTGATGGGAATCTTCTCGGTGGAGACAGATGGTTGTTTCAGGGCATCTTAGCAGGATGCCACTAATGTGGTGACGCAATGCAAGCAGAATCCCAAAAAGTGTCAGGGAAAATACCTGCAGATGAGGGTGAATCAGTGCCTTAATGTCCTGTAAGGTTTCAACTCATTATTGTCAGGTTTGAGAGCATTTAAGGAACATGAAAGTGCACAAGTCCACGGAACCTGAAGGGATGCATCTCTGAGTCCCGAGGGACCTGGTGCAGAAAGTGCCTAAGTCACTTTCCAATTTGAGAAGTTGTGGCAGTCTGGTGAAGTTTTAAAAATGGGAAACATAACCCCCATTTTCAAACAGGGGAAAAAAGAAAGACCTGGGGCACTACAGGCCAATTGACCTCTCTGTGCACAGCAAGACCATGGACCAGATCCTCCTGGAAGCTAAGCTAAGGCACATGGGAAATAAGGAGGTGATAGATGACAGCCAACCTGGCTTCTCTGAGGGCAAGTTAGCCTGACAAATCTGGTGGTCCTGGAACATTAACACAGGTGACAAAGCAGTGACGGACTGATCCCTTCCTAACTACACATTGAAAAATAAAGTCACCACCATGTGTCAGAATGTATCTGATAGAGGGACTGGATTCAATCCAGCATGCAAGCAACTCCCCCCAAACCTGTAGGAATAAAATAATCCAAACTGGAAAGAGTCTTTGGGGGTCTGTAGCCCAAATACCCACTCCAAGGAGGGCAACTTCAAAGTCAGATCAAGCAGCTCAGACACAAATACATGAGCTTTGACTACATCCAAGGATGGAAGTTCCAGGAATTCCTTGGGTTTCTTTTCCAACATGATTGATGAAATTCACAGACATGATTTAAACTTCTCACACACACATGCAGACACTCAACCACTCCCAAATGAATTCTGTGAGTATGAAGAAAATTCTAGAATGATAAAGCATTTCTGAATTTTAACGTCAGTCCAAAACTATTCTTCAGCCAGAGACAGCCTGGAGAGTAGCCCCTCAGCCAGGCACACCTGATGAGAAAGGGGATATGGCAGAAGAAATCTAGGGAAAGATCAGGATAAAGCATGTCAACTCCAGGCCTGGAATATTCATTTCCTGGTCCCTGTCTTTGGCAGTCCTTTACATCTCACCTTGGTTTTATCAAGTCTTAGTGAAAGAAGACCTTTCATTGACATCAGAGGTCAGAATTAAATCTCACTTTAGAAGTAACTAGATCTGATGAATCCAATTTCAGGACTGTGATGTCTTGCTTTGAAGAATCCCAAGGACAGAGATCACAAACCTCCTGCATCTGCCCCACTGTCCTGATAGCAAAGCAAAATTTGTCTGCTGCTTCCTGGGCCAGATCTCAGGTCTCTTTGATGCCATTTTTCCTGGTGTTAGGAAAATGAAGCCAGACACGGTTAAAGGGGTTGGGGTCTTTACCTCAGGATTTGAATCAGGATCCCGTTTGATGCATCCACTGCACCCAGGTGACAGCGTGGCAAATGCACCCCCGTCAGTCACACACACCAGTTCTAGACTTTACACATCACAGATCCAACAAGGGGGCCCAATAATGAGGTTGGGGTGGGCTCACCCCTGGTTTACAGAATCCTCCTGTCAGGAGACTTTGGGTTCCTGAGCCAGCAGAATGTTTGGTGTCCCTGGCTCTGCAGCTCTGGGCTGTTCAGTCTCAGGCCTGCAGAACACTTACAAAACACTGAGCACTAAACTGAGTAAAAGGCTGCAAGTGTGCATGCTGCTGATACTTGTGGGTACAGAGAACTGTGTAAAAGGGATATAAATGAAAAGACAAAAATCATTCTGGCATCATCTTCACCAACAGACAGCAAGGCAGCAGAAGTCTCATACAGAAACTCTTAGGGGTCCCAAGTCTCACATATCCAAGCCCTTCCTTTACCTTGTTTCTTGACTTGCTCCAGAAGCAGGTCCTTCATGGCCGCCTCCTCCGCGATGTCGGACGGCACCTCCCCCTCGCTGTTCACAGCAGCCACGTTGGCCCCATGGCTGATCAGGTACCTGCAGCAAGGACACCCAGGCCAGCCCGTCACACCTCGGGTGCTTGGCTTCAGAGCAATGACACAGGCAATCCAACAGCACCACTAAGTGTTTGTCCTTCTCGTGCAAGTTCAATTACCAAATGAGGATCTTATTCTCGGCCAATTTCTAGACTAAAAATGTTCACTGTAAATGCAAGGTCCTTGCTCAGGGGTTCACAGTTTTTCTTTCTCCACTTTTACTTAAATACCCCTGGTTCTTGCATTAATCCAGTTGATTATCCTTTTTTTGTAAAAAAAGGAATTACACTAATTTTTTTAAAAGCCTCATCAAATATAGTCAATTCTTAAATTTGTCCTTTTATAACTTTACCAAAGTTCAATGGATAACAACAGACATCTTCTTTGTTTGTACATCTTTTAATCAGTAAAATTCTGAGAAGTAAAAGAAGTAACTGTTTAAGCACACAAATATAGGAGGGTGAGGTTGCTTGGTTTTATAATTTATTTTCAATGCATTTAAGAAACAGTTATCTTATTTCAAATTTTGGAAACTTTCTGGTAGTTGTGGTGGACTAAATATATAATATATAATGGGTTGGTGTTCAGCCTGGAGAAAATGAGGCACAGGGGAAATCTTCTCACGAAACCCCCTGACAGGAGGGTGCAGCCAGATGGGGTTGGGCTCTTCTCCCAGGGACAGAACAGGAGGACAAGAGGAAATGACCTCAAATTGCACCAGGGGAGGTTTAGGTTGGATATTGGGGGAAATTTCTTTCCGAAAACAGTCGTTGGGCAGTGGCAGAGCTCCCCAGGGCAGTGGTGGAATCACCACCCCTGGAAGTATTCAAAAAATGATAGATGTGGCACTTGAGGTTTAGCTGTGAACATACTGGTGGTTCTGGATTGACAAATGAACATGAAAGTGTCCACTTAACCACAGCACTGCTCACACCAGTCTGTCTGTGGTAAGGAAATGCAGTCACAGAATCCCAGTCTGGTTTGTGTCAGAAGGGTCCTCAAAGCCCATCCAGTTCCACCCCTGCCATGGGCAGGGACACCTCCCACTGTCCCAGGCTGCTCCAAGCCCCATCCAACCTGGCCTTGGACACTGCCAGGGATGGGGCAGCCACAGCTTCTCTGGGCACCCTGGGCCAGGGCCTCACCATCCTCAGAGGGAAGGAGCACCTTCACAATTCATCCCTGTACCAACTATTGCATTTCCTTTTTGTTTGGCATTTTAGCTAAAGTGACTAATGAAGCATAAGACAATCTAATGACAGCAGCAAAAGGCAGCCAGTTGACGGCTTCACCTTAATCCTCAGAAGTTCAGAAATTCAATACCAAGCGAAAAGCACCTATTTTTGTTACTGCTTTCCAAAGCTTTGTACAAGGCTCAGAGTATCCATCATCTGTGTACCTGCTCTGAAGAGAAACGCACAGAGAAGTGTTACAAATACCCAGAATAGCCCCAAACTCACTCACTCTGCAATGTTCAGGTAGCCACACGATGCCACTGCATGAAGAGGGGTCCAGCCCTCATTGTCTTGCTGGTTTACATTGGCTCCATTCTCCACCAGGAACTTCACCATGTCCAGGTTCTCATCAATACAGGCCTGAGGGAGGATGGGAGAGGATGTCCAGGGTGGGGAAGAAGAATTGAAGGGAAAAGGAAGGATTGAAAGGGAAAAGGAAGAGAGAAGAAAAAAATGGTGTTGGTATTAAATCCAATGTAGAGCTCTCATTGGTAGCTTACTGGCAGCAGGCAATATCTGGGTTGAACTTCCCATGCTGTGAGCAATCACACCTTAAAGCTTAGAGTAACTTCAGCTTGTGAACTAAAACAAATTAATTTCAGAACTTTTAAAAATTAATTGTAACTCAGAGTTCCCAGATGGACAACCTCTGAATTTGCTCAAACTTCACTCTTCACCACGCTCTCCTTCCTCTCTCCCACACAATTCCTTCCCCACAGTGGGGATGCTGAAATGATGGATCTGTGTTAGTTTCAGGTATGACATCAAATTCTTCTAAGCAAGGCAAATTGTGTGTTTACTTAGACTATATTGGTCATCAAAATGTCAGTGAATAAAGGTTGTAACAGTGAACACAATGAGGCCTCACTGGGGGTAGGGATGAGAAGGGAAAGCAGCAGCTCCAGGAGCCAGACTAAAGCAGCCCAGTTACAGAGGGAATCATTGCAAAAGTAGAGTTCTAGAGAATTTAATAACTTCTTTATTCAGCAGTATCTCTTTGTTTTCCTGAGTTTAACGCAGGAAACCTTCCCTGATTGTTCTACAGCCCCATGAGCTGCTAAGAGAATGACAGTCCTTGATTAGCTGCTGTATCATTCCTAAGCCTGCATTTAGAGAGAGGTCCCGGCTTTGAAGTTGTCAGAAGAAAACCGAGCCTGATTTTCAAGTCTCAGCAGTTCTGTTGGGACAGAATTCCTCCTTCATCAAATTCCTGGCTCCAGCATGTTCTGCGATGCATTTACAGTTCACTGGAAGCTGCTACTCAAGGATGAGCTGGCAACTTAATACACACATCCAAATGCGTGTGCCTCCGCTGGGAAGCACAGGGCATGACCAGAAAGTGCAAGGACTGCTTTTTACTATATGTCCATCCCCAGGCAGAAATCCAGCTCCTCATTACTAGAGAGGGAAACAGCTTGTCCAGAATTCCTCCAAAACCTCAACATTTGATCCTTTTGCATAGGTTGATGTGGGCACATCTTGTTGTTTCCAGCAATCAGGTGACTCCCAGATGATTCATCTAAAACAAGCAGCAATAACTATCCATCCATTCCTGTCCCAGCAAAGAATAAAAATGTGGCAATCCTCTCAAACCAATATGCGCAGTCCCCAAATCCAAAAAATCCTAGTTTATCAACACTGTTATCTGTTCAGCACTGCTCTTGCCAAAGAAGAGGCATGTCCTGGACCAGGACAACCTGCTCTTGCTATTTTCACTGCAAGCAGAGTTGGACTGGATGATCCTTGTGGAGCTTTTCCGACTCTGTGATTCTCAGTGCAAATCCCAAACTGTCTGCTTAGGACATAATCACAAGTTACTCCTCCATTTGCTTGGTTCACAAGCAGCCACACACACACAAGCCCAGCTTTGAAACCTCCAATGAAGCACATTCCAGATAACCAAGCCCTAGTGCAGGTACTTGGCAAACATGAGACAACACAGAGAACATCCTTGGCACTGGGAAAGGATGCCCCAGGAGCAGGCCCAAGTCCCAAGGGAGTCTGTGCTGAAGCATAAGCGTGTTTCCTAGCCCTGCTTTAGACTGGTTTACCTGAACCTTGGCCAGAAAAGCACAAGCAGAAGTCTAGAAGTAGTTTACTTCATGGGCTGCTCCAAACCCAGAATGGTGGAGCATGATCTGGACTGGCTCCATGCCCCATGCTCAGTCCATCAAGCTCCCCCTAGCCTCAGGCCCAAAACAGTTTTTTCCAGTAAACTGTGCTCTGAGGGGCTTCTTTTACATTATTTCAAAAAGTAGAATTGGAAAAAAAACCACTCCAACATAAACAAAAAAGCTTGGGACTGAAGAGCATTGCCATAAGGCTGGAGGAGCCCCGGAGTCCAAGCACAATGGGGCAAGACATGGTTACATCTTAGCAATGAGGATGCAAACCAGGTTCTCTCACCAGCCTCAGGAGCAAGGGTTTGGTCTTCTATTAGTTTATATAGTCCAACTCCCTGCTCAAAGCAGGGCTAAATCTTGTTAGATCACATTGCTCAGGGCCAGCTTCAGACTGCTGGGATGGAGACCCCCTATCCCTGTGTTTCACCATCCTTTCTGTGGGTAATTCTTCTCAGAATCTAATCAGGATTTTCCTTGTAACGTGTTCCTTTTGCTTCAGCAACACAGATGTAGTCTCCAACTGTCAACAGGTGATGAGGGCACAAAACACAAGCCAAATATTCCTACTGTCCAGAGGAACTACTGTGTGCCCAATATGCATGTGATTAATTTTAAGGCATACTGAAGAAAGGATAAACTCCTGATTTCCATAATCCTGCAAGCTACACGAACAAATCTATTAATGTCTTCTGTCTGTACCAACACACTGAAATGCAGCAGGAAGGCAAAGGATGTGTTGCATGCAGAGGTGGGCATGGATATACATGGATCCATAATAATCCCTCTTCAGCTCAAGAAGAAATTCTTTGAGAATTTAAGTCTAGCCTGCAAAATTCAGATCTAATCTCTGTTCTACTGCCACTCATATTTACTGTGATTTACTTCAAGCTTTCCCTCAACGCACCTCAAATAAACTGAATTACTGTCTTCCTGATGAGTAACTTAAATTTTGACCTGGGAACACCATCACTGTTGACTTCATCTAAAAGCATATTGCACTGGAAATAGCCATGAAAGGCTTGCCCACGCAGTGGTTTTCTTTTGAGCACAATCCCTTCTGGCTGCCCACAGCACTGGAGCCTCACAGAGGAATTTTATCAGCCAAGGCAGTGAGGTGGATGGATGGTTCCTGCCTGTGCACACTCACTTCTCTGCTGGGTTTGTTCAAGTGTTACCTGCAGCTCGAATGTGAATCTAAATTTAGACTGAAGAATGTCTCTAGAGCGTGAGCTTTGTACGCATTTGATAGAGAATTATATTTACATCATTTATCAAATACACCCACTATATCTGCATAGCCTGGGAACCAGCCAAGGGAAAAGCACGGTTCTTGCTCAAGCCACTGGATAAACTGAACTCTAAAGTTAAATGCCTGCTTAAATGCATAAAAGAGCCTCTGTCACTCTTTTACATTCCTCCCTGCTATTGGCCTTGCTGTTGTGCTGATCCCCACCCTGCCTGGTTCTGATGGAATGCATGCCAGAACCAGCAGGATGACGGGCTCAATCCCCCCCCTGTTCCTACACTGAAATCTGCAGTGATTTGCTTCTCCTGGCTCCTGCAGAGAGCAATTGATGATGAGAAGTCAGGGCTCTGAGGGTGCTGACAGCAGCAGGGACTCCCAAGGGGGCCAAGACCTTTCAATACTTGCTGTCTGCATTTACCACCAAGAGAAAGCCAAGCGCAAAGGTGGCATATCCTTAATGAAGCTGCAGAGTATTCTCTAGTATGTAAGAGAAATAGCCCTCCTCCACTCTTCCATAGCTCATGAAAACTGCAGTTCAAGGGATGTGATCAAGGAAAAGCTGCTGTTCCACGTATATGATCCAGCCATGGCACACTGCCTGGCAAATACTGATTTTAGTACAAGCTGATGGCACAGTGGAGTAACATGAACAGTTTTCTAAGTGACAGGTAAGATCTTGTCTACCTCAAATATCAAAATACAAGATTTTTTTTTATTCTTGTATCATTACATGCTACTAATTACATTTAGTAATTAGCCAAGATTTGAAAAAGTGAGGTAGAAAAGGAGTTTCCAAAACCACCATTTGACCAAAAAGTACTGAGTAACTCCTGCTCAGCTCTGAAAATCTCATCATGTTGTCATGTAAGAAATTATCAGGCAAGGGATTATTTACATATTTTTTTAGGCAGACACCCTAAAAGAACACACTTCTCATATCCTAACATGATATGACGTGTTGAACACAACTGAGAGCAAGAATTATGAGGTCAACAACTTGGATAATGAATAAAATGGATAACTTCTTAAGTTCTTTTGAATTTTAAGAACTTTAGAAAGTCTTTAAAAATGTAAAGACAGATTAAATGGCAGTTTTAGGGCTTGCAATGTATTTCTGTGTGTGCTTTTAAGGTATCACTGATTAACACTGATGTTATCAGGGAATTCATATTTGCACATACATTAATGGTATTAACAGTTTAATACATTACATCATTTAACCAAGATACACACTAAGAACAATATTCTCACTGTTTAGAGAGAGAATTCTCACTTCTTAGGGCACATATTTTTCCACCTAAAATTTTTGAGAACCATGACTGTTGATACCACTCCAGCACATCTCTACTATGTGTTTTCTTGTTCAAATCTACAAAAATTAAGCATTGTGAGCCAGCCTGTAGGAAAATTGCCTTTACTGGGGTTCAGGGTACAGCTTACCTTCAGGCTGAGCCAGCTGGGTTACCTGAGGTTACTGGAGGAAGGAGAAGAGGACAAAGAGGAAGTAAAGGGGTAGATATGCCCTCCTTTAAGTACTACTAATCCTCCAAACTTAATTTTAGGAGAGTGGGTAAGTTTAGTAACCCGAGAGGATCTATTGCTATGCAGAGCTCTCCTCTATTATTTGATCTGTCATTCCTTAGGAACACGGTAAGGACCACGACCTCGGGGAGCAGAGTCACAGAGCAGACACCTGCCCTCAGCCCCCAAAGGGAGGGGACACAGTCAAAAAGAGTTGGTTGAGAAGAAACGTTGCCTTTTGGGTGGGTAGTTACTTCATATGAGGAAACACTCCTTCTCTTAAACTGCCGTGGGAATCAGGCAGGAAGAAAAACAGAAGGATAGGCTTAATTTTTTCATTTCAGGTCTTGCTAACCCTCAGCTGCTTGGTTCACAAGTAGGAGAGGATAAAAGCAAGGTTAACTACAGAGCACAGCAATTTTGTCTTAAAATTTTTAATTCCTACTTTATCCTCTGTCTCTCTACAAGCTCTAACACAACCTTTAGGGTGATATGACAGGGTGGGAGTACAGGGTGAGTATCTTTCCCTCTCATTGTGGATCTTCAGCAGGCTAATCTCTTGCCAACCCTGTATTTTTCTAGGCAGTTGATAAGCTTCAAGGGCTTCTGGAACGGCACTAATGTATTACAGTTTTAGCAGTCCTTGATGCAAACCGAATCCAGTGCCCAGAATTACCCACTCAACAAAACAGCAAAGAAAGTTGGCTCACAGGATTTAAATCCCAGGCATCGCTGGGCAAGTCTCCATCCCCAGCTCATGGTGTTCCTCCAGCTCCTGGCAGGAGACCAGCATTTAGCAGTTTTTCCATAGGGAGGAAGTGCTCAGTTTCTAAAATTTGCAGATATGGCATATTAGCTTCCCCCCTTCACAGCTAACAGGTGGAGCCCTTTCCAGCCAGGGATGCTCGCTGCAGGTTTGAGTTGTGCCAGGAGCTGCTGCCAAGGCATTCTTCTTCTGAGCATGAAGTTTACATTACAGTAAGGAAACGGGGACACCAGGAAATGGGACAGAACAACTTGGCTGGTCTGGCAAGGCTTGTCCAGCAACCAGGCAAAATCTGATCTTATCTTGAGTGAAACCTCATTATTACAATGGTGTTGTGTTTGCTCTTTCCTCTGAGCACCCAGAACGCACAAGCACCACTGAGCCCTGATGAGTATCTGCTCCAGCTCCCTGCCAAGGGCTGGTTTGCCTATCTCCTGGGCATCCCCTGGGACAGAGATTGGAGGATCAGTGAGGAAAAGGAGACAGATGGGATGAGACTGAGGGTTCAGAGGACTGGGAATCGAACTCCAGGAAGGTGTGAACAGTGTGACACTGCTCACTTTCTAGGGGTGCATAACATTTAGCAAAGCTCTAGCCTAGGACTGGTGTTACATTCCACTACATATTAGATACACACAGGATAGCAGTGAGGAGAGCAACTAAACCACCTGACAAATTCTTAAGAAATTGCTTGGGATCAGCTGAGAGGAAAAAAAAGTATACCTTTTCACCTCCACAAGGAGAAAAGTCGTTACAGACCCAGAAGAACACAGAAGCCAGGCAGTAACTGCACATCTGCTGTGCTGTCACATGCACCCACATGAAGGTGGTTGTTTTCTCCACAATTTGCTCAAATCTTGGTGGTTTAACATAAATACACGAACAACATTCAGTGCAGCTGTTTACTGCTGCTGGCAAAACAGTTCTGGCCAGGATGTCAGTGAGAGTCTCTCAGCAGCAGGGCCACATCCTGCCCTGTGCCTGCACAAGTTGCTGGCCCAGCCAACAGCAACACCTATAACAAGGGGGGAACCTGGCTGGGAAAACACAGTGCTGCTCCCTCCAGCCCCTCTGAGCCAACAGTCAGTTTACAAATAATACATCACATCCCCCAGTGTCATATGATCATGGGATAAAGCAGCATGTAGGAGCTTGGAATCAGCCAGCCAGGAAACCTGTAATAACTGCTGTGGGCTAACTATGGCTGTATATAATTCCCTGGTGCTCCCTATGTGGTTGGTTGGGATTGAGAGAGACAGGCCATGCATTTGCTCAAGGCAGAAGGCAGATGCAGGAAAAGGAAAGCAGAAAGGGCTGCGTGCTTGGCTGCTGTATTACGTGTTTCTACTATGAATACCCAGTCTTGTGACAGAACCCAATCTTGGTGACTTCTCTGTGCACGACAGTGAAAATCTCATAATCCTACCGTGGCAGATCCCCAGGTAGCAATCCCCACAGTTCCCACATGAAAATCATACTTGGCAGTTCCACTTGTCACACATAAATGCAATACATAAACTGGCTCAGGCATATGTTGGCTTTTGAAATGGAGTAAGAGAGGTGTCAGGCCAGGAGAGGCCATGTTTCAGCTCTTCTTGATTACTCCAGGAAATACCCATATCCAGAGCCTCCCAGCACTATGGCACCTCTTGGCCTGTGCAAAGTGCTGCTAAATCAGATGGTTCATGAAACCACCATCATTAATTCTTCTACCAGACTCTCATCCAATCTAGAAATCAAGTGTTGAACCATGTTCAAAGCTCTTTACATACCCAGCCCTTCCCTGACATGATTTGCTTCCCTCTGTTCCATCACTGCTCCAAATTTCTAACTCTTAAGTCAAAGTATTGACAAACACCACTTAAGATTCTTGCACGGACCAGCATATCCATCATTCTTGCATTGATCTTCAAGACCCTTCTCCATACATCAGTGTGCCCAGAAAGCCACTCCATCCTTCCGTATGACGAAACCACTTACAATTCAGATGGAGAGACCCTGAGAACAGGGGGATCATCTGTTACTGCTTGAAGAGCACCCAGCTCTTAACACACCCCAGTGCCAGTCAAGTACAGAACAGCAACAGATACACCATGGAATCACTGCAGTTGGAAAGTACCTCAGGAGACTCCTAATCTAGTGCTTCCAGTGTCAGCAGTGGATTCTCCCCATCCTTCCAGGCTGTGGATTTGTCTGTGGATTATCACAAGCATGTGCATATCGACATACACAGACATATTTATTTCTTGAAAATTCAGGGAACTCTATAATTGTGGGGAGGACTAGAAGACACAGATTTGTGCAGCCATTCTGATCCAGACCTGACTCACTTCCACAGCTTTAATGCTTTATGTGCCCAAGCCTCTGGCTTTTGCCTCCTAAATGATGCCCTCATGCTGAAAACCTGACACAGACTTATTTGGGCGACAGAGGCTGCACCACCCAGGAGCTACAAAAAATTCTGCACGGGGTGAAAAAAGTGGGTTTTGCTCAGACAAACCAAGGGGAGACAGCACACTCAAATTATTAAAAGTTTGCTTTGTGCTAAGGGAAGAGTCAGAGTTAATACAGGTCATCAAAAGCAGTAGTCTAAAAGCACAATGGTTTCTGAGTGCATGTAAGTGCAGTCTGAATTCAGCCCAAGACCACCACAAGAGCCCCAGCAAGTTAAAGCCCAGCTTGCCAGGGATCCTCCTGCCCAGCCATGTGCTCCCACACCTTGCCTTGCAAGGATTAGCTTCATCCACATTTTCAAAATATATAGACACACATGTGCCCAGAAGGCATTGCCTGCCCAAGCTGGATCGGATGTGCCTGTCCTTTTCCACCACCTGCAGACCAGCAGAGACCCAGCAACACCAGGGTGAGCTGAACCCCACCCTCCAGGACTGACCAGCAGCCACTGGACAGCCCTCCTGGAGCCAAGACTCACCAGGTCACTCCTTAACCTGAGCTTTAAGAGGGTTTTCTTTACAACAGCTTTTTTCAATAGGACTGGTGTAACGAGCCCACTTTGAGGAGTTTTGGAAATGGTTAAAGGGTTCGTGCAAACCAGAGGCCAGCACTGACACCAACTGCATCATTAACTGTTACACACTGGGCTGGAAACACTGGCAGGCCAATTCAGTCATGCTGTCACAGCACAGCCAAAGGGATTAAATGACAAGACTCACTTCTCGACTGTTCTCCTGTCATAAGTCTAAAATATATGGAACAAGGTTAGCCAGGAGATGGAGGGAGTCAATCTTCCTGTAAATACAAGGCAAGAGTAAATACATGATGTCAACACACACCTCAAACCCACAAATGAAGGCAGGGCCGATGACAGCTGAACAGCATCAGGGTTAAATCTGGGAGCACAGACAGAGGAGTTCACAGAAAACAAAGGGAAAAGTGCTCCCAAAATAGCCTGGCAACTGTCAGCACTCTGACTGTCGGCACTGGAAGGTATGACCTTGCCATGGTGTCCCATGATCACAGCTCTGCTCTTAAGGGGCTTCTGTCAGAACCAGCACTGCCCAAAAATTCCACCTCCAAGTGATCCCTGTATCTCTGGCAGCACAGATTACACTCACCAGTGATTTGGAGAACAACAAACAGCTCATACTGCTGCTCCTGCAAAACCACAGAGCTTTTGGACCTTCTCTCTCCTCAGCCTTGGCTTCTCTGTGTCCTCATGCCTTAACACCCTGCATGGGCACTTCTGTACCACCAACACAGCTTTAAAACCATTATGTTTTAAAATCCTTGGCAAACCTAATTCTGAAACAACCACATTAGAAGGAGGTAAATTATGTTTTAAAGAGAACAGGGGGAAAGGGAGCAAAATGAGATAAAATGATTCATTTTCTAGTCTGATTATTAGCTATGGAGGTTCATTTTTTTAACAGCAGTTGAGTCATACTTCTCATGTAAGCAGGAAGAAGAGATACGAATTATGTCAGATTTTTCCATTGGACACACAACAACAAGTATTCAGCAGCAGTATCCATGTCAGTCATCAAAAGAAACCAACAACAAATCTCTTACAATGATTAGCACAACAAAAAACCCAGTAGAGCACATGGCAAGAGAGGGATACGTGCAAAGGCATAATTATGCCACGAACGTAGCATTTTCAAGACGAAACAGCAGCATGAAATGTCAGGCAGAGAAGTGCTTTGAACAGAAGCCACATTTTGAAACTATTTTGAATCTCCCCATACCTGCATATATGTACTGGGGCCATCCACTTATTTACAGGGAGTTAGATGTAAATACCTGCTGCACTAAAGCAGAGATGGCTCGGCTAAATGTCTGTGGAATTCTGTGGAACTGCCAGGACTCCTGCATGTGCTGCACTGATGGTGCTGCCAGTGAGTGCTGAAGCACCACACTTCACTTCTCCCCGACTGGACAGGACTTGCCCTCACTATGCCAAAGCTTCCAGCTCACTTCTGAGAAGAAACAGGAGCCACTGCAGGCAGAAAAGAGGAAGGTCAGCTGAACTCACATTATGTGTTACTGAATGGGGAGGGAAATGGGCAGAAAGCTAAATTGCTCTGCTTTGACTCTTGCTAGGATGCCAGGCACTGGCACATAGCTTTGCCAGCTCTTTGCCCCTCCTTTAACATTTCTAATCAAAGAGCATTTTGGCAAGCCTAGGAAGATCAGCACGGACCACGCAGACATGGATTCACTGTGCAAAGGAGCAGGGAATGGTCACAGCCCCAAAGCTGACAGAGCTCAAGGAATGATTGGACAAGGCTCTCAGGGATGCACAGAGTGAGACTGTTGGGGTGTCTGTGCAGGGCCATGAGTTGGATTCCATGATCCCTTCCAACACAGGATATTTTTTTGGTCCTATGAACCTCTCCAGCCTCACAGTATTTGTGGTCCCCAGTGTCCAGCAACTTGCACTGAATTCACCTCTCATCCAATCAGGGCCAAAGACATTGATTTTCCACTTCCACAGTGCTCCTCCTCTGCAGCCATTGGACTGGTTTGTCATTTGTATTCACAGCCCACAACACAACTCTTAATCAGGCCATGTGGGACTGACTTCAAAATTCAATCTAGATCATAGTTTTACTCCCTTCCTTTTCATCATCATCATCATTCCACTAGCTCCAGCATGATTTTTAATACCTATTATTTCAACAGCAGTCAGAGGCTAATGCTTTGTACCATCTGAGAAGAGCTTGAAATTAGTCCAGTAAGTGATCAACAGCCAACACTAAAAATAAAGTCTTTCTGTCACTAAAAAACAGGGACTGCCAGTTTTCTAATGGTGTGGAGCAGCACCGGCTTTTCAAGTCTCACCAGTCTAGTCATTCTGACCACTAAGTATGTAATTTCTCTCCCCCTCAGCCAGCGCTCCCTGGCACTCCATCAAGACAGTCTATATAAAATCTTGCCCTTAAATTACTGAAATATTCGTTCCTGCCCAAAATAACTCTATGTTTTATAATTAGAAAGCTCACAAGCATTTCACTCCTGTGTGGAAAATGGAAATTTAGGTACTGCAGATTTGCTTAGCAAAGAAATGTTCTGCTAACAACCCTTTGTCCTGACAGGTGCTCCATCAGGGCTACAATGCACTATTTAATGCAGTTCCTAAAGACTTCATTTTCACAATACAAGCAAATATAGGTAGGGTTCTGCCATCATCTCTGTAACACAAACCTATCCTGAACTTCCAAGATGAAGCCTTAGATCAGCTTCAGCCAAACCAAGGCAGTGTCCTGCAGCCTGGGGCTCACACCTGCCCATTGCCTTGAAGGGCTGCTGCTGGTGGCTGAGCAGCAGGGGATGGCCAATGCCAAATAGGTGCTCTCCTGGTCAGTAATGGGGGAAAAAATGTAAAATCACTTTGTGGCCCACCTGGAAAGGTGGCTCCACTCACACCACACCTGCTGGAAGGGTAAGGTGGGGTGGGAAGGGCAGGCAGGGCCCCTCTGCTCTGGCAGAGAATCCTCTACGGAGAGAGCCTCTCCAGGTCTTCCACCCCAGCAGAGACATGGAAAAACAGCTGCAAATGATTTTAGCTCCAACTTGGCAAACTAAAGGTGAGATTTGTGTTGCCTAACTATAGACCTCAAAGGCAGACAGAGAAATCTCTGTGGATCACTCCAGGCTTTCTTTAGTCCCTGCCATGGCAGGATTTTGCAGCAGGCTCTGCTGAAGCCAGGGCTGCCCTTGCCCTGCCTTATACCCTGCCAGCAGACCCTCTCCCCCAGCAAGGGCCCTGACATTCATTTGATACCCCACTGAACAGATCCAGGAGCTAAACTGGCTCACAGTGGGACCAGACAAACACTTGCACTGGTATGAAAGGCACATGACAGGAGCAGCAGGAAGGGCAGGACTGAGATAGTCTTAAGCTGCCACATAATATCTTGCTTATAACAAGACAGACAGCTCATGCTGCCTACAGCCCAGGGAAAAACGGATTTTTCAACACAGAAAACATCCAAGTCACTCCAGGGCCAGTGCTGCTTTCACAGAAACCAGCTCTACATTACAGACACCAAAGTTCACATAGGAGAAGCTTCATGATTTCCTGCAAATGCCAAAAATGTCAATTAGCACTAGTGACTAGAAACCAACGACTGTGAGCAGAAACACCTGAACACAACTGCAGGTGAAGAGCAAGAGGAGATTCCTAGGAGGGATTCATTGTCAGTTTACTCACAGACTGTCAGGTCCTTGGTTTCCGTGCACATCCCTGTCTTGCAGCCACATCAAGTTTTGTTTCAAGATCTGAATGTCACCTTTGTGGCCAGAAAAAAGAAGTTGGTATACAAAAAGAAAAACATAGAGTCAGTAATTCTATTTATTAGTTTTCCTTTCCAGTCTAACACTGTGTAGGAAAGTTTAATTTTGCTACATTGCAGTTATATTCAGTGGCTAAAACCCCTCTAAGGATTAGTTTATGTGCTCCTACAGGCAAAAATCATCCCCAGACATGTGGCAGCTTACTTAGGCATTTTCTAGTTCTGTGCCACTCAGAACCTTCTCAGCCAAACAAACTAGGGGTTTTTCTGAGTTTTGCCACTCTTCCTTCCCACACCTGAGTAACAGCCTGGCATCCACCACAGCTCAACTACCACAGTCACTATTGCCAGGAGGAAAAGGCTCCACATCAATCAGACACAGAATTTTCTTTGAAGTATAACAAATGATGGAGCTGATGAAGGGGCTAGATAAAGAAACCTTTCTAAAAATAAAGTGATTCCACACTATTCCTGACAGGCCCACAGCTATGATTTTGCAGCATTTCCATTTCTAGTGCCATCACTGGGATTTGCAACATCACTTACCACAGTGCAGCTTTAAGGAAAGGTTTTCTTCTGAATGCTGCTGAAACTGTGATATAATTAGACATTATAGCAGAAGTTAAACTAGATATTTTCCCAAAACACAGCAATTTAAGCCTGGACTGCAGCTGGCATTTTTAGTATAGCAGAACATAGGAGTTCATGGTCCAATGACAAGAGTCTGCACAACCCTTCATAGAATCCCACACTGCTTTGGCTTTGAAGGGAACTTAAAGCTCTGGAGCCCCTCTGCTCTGAAGCCAGGCTGGGAGATCTGGGGGTGTTCGGCCTGTAGAAGAGAAGGCTCTGGGGAGACTTTAGAGCCCCTTCCTGTGCCTAAAGGGGCTCCAGGAGAGCCACAGGCAGGGACACCTTCCACTGTCCCAGGCTGCTCCAAGCCCCATCCAGCCTGGCCTTGAACACTTTCACAGATGGGGCAGCCACAGCTTCTCTGGGCACCCTGTGCCAGGGCCTCCCCACCCTCACAGCCAAGAGTTCCTTCCCATTACCCCATCTATCCCTGCGTTGTGGCAGTGAGAGGCCATTCCCCTTTGTCTTGACATTCCAGGCCCTTGTTCAAAGTCCCTCTCCAGCCCTCTTGAAGACCGTTTAGGGACTGGAAGGAGCTCTGGAGTCTCTTAGCTTTCTCTTCTCCAGGTTGAACACTCTCAGCTCTCCAAGCCTCCAGAGCAGAGGCAAAAACTTTTCAAGAACTCCCAGTACTGGAAAAATGCATATGTTTGAGGATCCAATTTGTATGATTTTTTAAATGCCAACCACACTTTCAGGCAGAGCTCATTTGCATTTGCCTTTATTCACAGGGAAAAAAAGAAGAAAAATAAATCAATTGACACTGTTAGGACTGCTTAGTCATATCAAAGCGTCTTTGGCTTTTTTTATTCCTGTGGGAAACAAACTAAAGCTAATCTCAGCACAGCCACCATTAAGAAGATCCTTCACTGCTGGTTTCTGAGCACATTCCCCTCCTGCTGCCATCAGCAGTCCAGACAGGGCAGGGACTCCATGCTGGAGATGTCCATGGAAGAGAGGTGCTGGTCAATGTGGTACCAAGAGCACCGAGCTGTTAAAGAAAATCACCTGTGGAATAAGGTCACTGCAGAGGGACAGGAACTGCTTGACTGCCCTGGGAGACTCTGACAGGGTAGCTGAGTGTGCCAAAGAGTGGCCATGCACTGCCCCTTGTCAGAGCATGACACCAGATATCTCGGTAGTTTGAAAGATGGACACAACTAAGGTGTCAACTTTCCCCAATGGCACGAATCACATTTCAAGTCTGATCAGGAACTGTGGTCTCTGTGATCAAAGAAATACAAACCTGATACAAACTTTTATATTTTCCTCACAGTAACATAAACTCAGTTCTTGCCTCAGTGCCACGCACATGCCCCATATGGCTGAGGTCCTGGCAGCCCACTGTGAACTCTGCCTGAGTGCCCTGACAGGACCTCCACAGTGTCACACAGATAGCAGATGCTGAAATAAGGTCGCAGCCAGAAACAGTGAGAGCATCCAGCAAAGGGAGGGCTGGCAGGGGAGCAAACTCCCCATTTCTGTAAACACCAGGAGCACCAGTCAGGTAGCTGCCTGGGCTTACAGGTGAACTGCAGCACTTACTCATCACTGAAGTAAATCAAAACCTGGTGGAAGTCCAGCTGGAGGATGGTGAATTCTCCATTTATTGCACTGTGTCTCCTGAGCATGAGTCTGCCCTGCAGGTGGGTGGCACAGGAAATCCTCAGGTACTACAACCTGGATGGGGAACAGGAGAACTCAGGAGAGGGCAAGGTTTGTCAACAAAGCCCAGCTGCCAGAGGCATGGAACAACCTCTCATGTGGTGGATCACCCCAGTCCAGACAAAGCCACCAAGTTAATCAAAGGGATGGAGCACCTCTCCTCTGAGGAAAGGCTGAGGGAATTGGGATCGGTCAGCCTGGAAAAGAGAGGGCTTCAGAATAATCTAATTGTTGTCTTCCAGCACCTTACAGGAATTAACAGGTAAGATGGGGCTACACTATTTACAAGAGCATGTAGTGACAGGACAAGGGGGAATGGGTTCAAATTGAAAGAGGGCAGGTTTAGATTCGATACTAAGAAAAAAATATTTACTGTGAGGGAGATGAGGCTCTGATGTAAGCAGCCCAGGGAAGCTGAGGATGCCCCACCCCTGGGGGTGTTCAAGGCCAGGCTGCACGAGGCTCTGTGCAGCCTGGTCTAGCTGAAGGTGCCCCTGCCCATGGCAGGGGGCTGGAACTAGATGGGTCTTCAACGTCTCCTTCCAACCCAAACAATTCTACAATTCTATAGTTTCTGCTGAGGACTAAAGAGAAACAAAGATTATCACACAGGAAGACTTTCAGAGCGATCCCAATGCAGCCCCATCTCTGTGCCAGCTGTGAAGGAAGAGCTCACAGGAGGAAGCAGTGAAATGATGCTTGGGAGAGCAATCCTGGGTTTGTCTCACTGGAACACGATTGCAGATTCCCAAAACCATAGATGCACCTCTGGCTGCAGGCTGAGTTCCCAGCTTGAAGCAAGAACAAGGCCATGAGCAGGTGGATTTCAGGCACAAGGCTGGGCAGATGGTGTCAGTCAAGGGATGCAGGTGATCTCTCTGCTGCAGGTATGGCAGGTGCACAGCCAGGGGAGGCTCCAGAAACTCAATGGCTTGGAACAGGACTGGCAGCAGGACTGCTTAGGTAGCAGGTCTGTTTGGGCAGCACTCCTGGGAATCATGTCAAGGTTACGAGTATCAGAATCATGGAATCTTCTGAGCGGGAAGGGACCCACAGGAATCATCCAGTCCAACTCCCAGCCCTGCACAGACAGCCCAACAATCCCACCCTGTGCATCTCTGAGAGTGCTGCCCAAACACTCCTGGAGCTCTGGCAGCCTCGGGGCTGTGCCCATTCCCTGGGGAGCCTGGGCAGGGCCCAGCACCCTCTGGGGGAAGAACCTTGCCCTGAGATCCAGCCTAAACCTCCTCTGGTGTAGCACCAGATAAATGGACAAACAGCACTGTGTCACTATACGGCTAAGAAGATGGAAAGAAAGAGTCACTGAGAGGTGAGGAAAACTCCTGGAATGGAGAAAGGGAAAGATTTCACCAAACTCAAGAACCACTAAATTGCTGGGGTCACATTAGTGGATGGTACAATGCAGAAGAGCAGATATAAGAAACTGTGATGTTTTGGAACAGATCTACCTAGGCTTTTACAGAGGGAAGCCATGTGACAGAAAGCCACTGAAGTCTTTAGAAAGGTAAATAAGCATAAAGGCAAGAAGATACACGTGATACATGACATTCACCTCAGATACACCAAGAGATTTTTTGGGTTACCCTGTGCAGAGCCAGGGCGTGGACTTGATGATCCTTGTGGGCCCCTTTCAGCTCCAGAGATTCCGTGATACAGCCCACAAAGACTTTCTAAGGGATTCTCCCCAGGCCCCTCACTGTGGCTTCTGAAGCCACTGAATTGCCCAGGTAAGAGGGAAGATCCTTGCACAATTGATCCTTGTACTTCCATGATGAGGAGATCAGAATATGTGATAGATCACCTTCCCGGAGAGTTCTGCAGAAAGCTCTTCTCAAGGTCTGTGCTACCAAATGTGCTACTTAAAGGACCTGGAAGAGGAGGTGATCAGTTAGGTGAAGTTTGCTGGTGAAACTATTCAAGAAGTAAAGCAAAGGACAATCTTGAAGAACCTTACACTACTGAGCAACTGCTGATAAAACAGCAGATGAAATGCAGTGCAGATCACTGTAGAGTGAATCACAGGCACAAAATACAACCTAACGTCACATAATAAAATGAAAGGCTCTGAGCTTATTACTGAGTTCAGAGAAAAGCTCTTAGTATTATAACAAATAGCTGTAGGAAAATATCAGCTCCAAGCTCAGAAATCAAAGCAAATTCTGGAAATTACTTGGAGCAGAACAAAACAAACCATAAAATATCATTAGGCCTCTATATAATGCACCAGATTTTCACTATCACAAGAACTTTTAGTCTCCACAACTGAGAAACATACAAGAGACAAGAATATAGGACATGACTGAGAAAAAGCTCAGCTTAAAAAATGAAAAAAAAAAAATCAACCAAACAAGAAAAAAAGCCCACTCCAAAACTAAAAAACCCAAACAACTTACCCCATTTTTCAAAAGCATTTCTTACGGATTTTTGTGGCATCATAAATATGGTTTATGCTCTTTGTAGGATACCACAGAAATAAACTCCTTGGGGAAAAAAAAAACTGGCTGTAAAAGATTTCAGAAAGATAAAATGAGAACAAGGTGTGAAAGTTTGGGGAAAACAGATGTTTGTTCCACATTTGCTCCCCACAGCTGCTACCCTGACCCGCTGCAGCTACACAGCAGGGCTGGGGCTGGGTAGGGAATCTGCAGCCTGCAATTCCCTGAGCCTTTGGGAACACTCCTCCAAAGTTCCCATCAGTACAGACTAAGGATGCCCAGCTCTGTCCCTCCTGTTAAACAAACAGAGGATCAGAGATCACGTTTTACAGATGTGAGATGAAACCAAAGCAGAGAAGGTGGGGAGCTCCAGAGAGCAGAGCCCAGCCTCTCATAAACAATCTTACAGTGAAACAAAATAGGAACATTCCTACATTTAGGCGGGAGAATCTAAAGGCAAAACAAGAACATAAAGAACTCAGCAGTGGGGAATCAGTGCCAAGGTGAGAGCAGCCCCAGCACTACTGTGCTGCAGCACACACCAGCTCCATGCTGGCTCTGACAGCTCCCACACTGCTTCCTGTGGGTCTCTGTCTTCCAACACAGCATTCCCCAATATGTTGTTATAGCATCAATGACTGATACCATTACTGCTAATCTAGCATTGCCATGCCCTCCTCTCCATCCCCAGCAGGTAATTGAGGCTGGCTGAATGACTCAGTGGGGTGCTGCTGAAGCAGGAAGCCTATCACCCATGGCTCCAGCTGAGCCTGCCAGGCACTGGGGCTGCCTGGCTTCTAGGGGAGGTGCAGACAAGCACTTTGTGATGATGTTTAGGGAGGGATTAATTATCTGTCTTTTCTAAAAAGCTCGGACAAACGTGGTCATGTCTCAGTGCAGAGGACTGAAGTAGAAGGCTTTCTGTGACATCTTCCAGCCACATCTGGAACTCTCCAACAGCAGCTCTATGCCCTCACCACTGAGAGAGCCCAGCCTGGTTTGAGGGCAAACAGCAAAAGGCCAAACACATGGCAGCAGAAGAGGTGCAGCTTTCAGCATCCTACCACAGAAGGAGAACTATCCAAGCACTGCTCCAAGAAGCCAAAGCATTAGGAAACCAGTTTAGACAGAGCAACACATTAGCAGGACAGGGGTCGGCCTCTTCTCCCAGGCTACAAGTGACAGGACAAGAGGAAACAGCCTCCAGCTGTACCAGGGAAGGTTCAGGTTGGACATCAGGAAGAATTTCTCCACAGAAAGGGTGGACAGGCATTGGAAGGGGCTGCCCAGGGAGGTGGTGGAGTCCGCATCCCTGGAGGTGTTTAAGGACCAAGTGGACAAGGCACTCAGTGCTGGAGTCTGGCTGACAGATAGCCATCATGGTCAAAGGTTGGATATGACCATCTTGGAGGCCTTTCCCAAACTTAAGGGTTCCATAACTATGTTTTAAAAAAATAAATTATAAAAAGAAGCTAGTAACTTTGTCAACAGTAGGTATCCCCAAATCTCCAAGGCTCTGAAGGTTTGTTTCATCACCACAACATTGCAATTTGAAAGATGCAGCAGTTCTTGTTTGGGCCAGGGCTTGAATTGAAATCCCAAGCACAAATTGCCGGAAGCTGGATGTGCTTTCAGCACATGGATCCCCTCCCAAAAGCTACAATCAATTCTTTGTTCCTTGTTCACTTTCTGCAACATTGAACAATTTTCTTACAGATTAACAGCACCTAAACTAAATGGAAAAGAATGGATTTTGAGGACTGAGTCGTAGACTGTAGAGAAGCCAATTCTCGGAGTAACTGTAAGGATTTGGCCATAAGCACAGGGCTCCTTTCTATAGCAACTATTAATATAAGGGAACAAAAATAACTCTGCAATATGCTCTGAAGTTCAAACCTTGGCTCTGCTGCTGTACAGGCTGGCACAAGTCTCATCGAGAGACAGACACATTTACCACTTATCTTTTTCAGCATGAAGGAATGCTTGTTCAGAATGACTCAAGTGATATCCATTTAAAAGACAAACCATTTAGGGCTGTGAAGGTCAAATTCTGTTTGTCAATCATCGAGAATGAAAAGAAAAGTCAGTGCAGATGATGAAGAAGAGAGGAAATCCATCCCTTGCATGAACACCTCGACACTGTGTTCAGTCAGATGTATCAGTTCAGGCTACTGCAAGCCAGGAACAGAAAAATGCTCAAAACTCCCTGGATCAGTAAGGCGATATTCCACACATTCTTTCTAGTTTGAGGACTCTATGAAATGTAATCTTCATGCCACTGCAGTAAGTTACCCAAAAATCAATAAAATTGCCCACTAAACACAAACCAGAATTGTCACCATTTCTGTAGTCCTTTTGCAACCATTTCATTATGAGCCCTCTAAAAAGCACTAAATTTTTATTTTAAAACTTTTGCTTTAACATTTGAGAAAGTTTTTTGCCTTACTGGTTTTCCCCCATTTTATTTTCTCTTCTTGACTCTCACCTGCAATAAATAATGTTTTTTAATTATATCTTCCACCTATCCTAGAACCTGCCAGTCCAGAGCTTAACTTACAAAGTTAGAATTTTACCCACCATGCAGATTCTGAACACATGGAAGCTTTTGGCATGAGCTGTGTCCTAAAGCATTTAGTTCCACAGCTGAATTTTACACGGGATGAGAAAAAGTTTTAAAGTTCTGACGTCCTTAAAGTGTTCCTCGTGGGAAAATCCAAACATTCCTAATGCCATTTGACATATAATTTTGGATACCTTTATCATACCTGTGCTTGTGGCTTTCTGTCAGTCAGAAGGAATCACAGAAGTTTTGCTCTTTCCTGGTACAGTAACCAATCCATGACTTTGAGCCCCTTGCTGTTATTTCCCATCTCCTTCCATTAACCATGGTTTTTTTTTTTTGAGATGGTAGAAACAGTACTGTACATATAAATCTGCACATGGGCACAATACAAGCTTTTCCAGTCTGAAACAGGTGAATTGGAAGCTACTGTTTCCCCATAAATGTCACTCCCCATTTACATACCAAATTTCGCCAGCCATTTTATCAGCAAATTGACCAATACTGACACGCTTCAGGGCCAGCTCACACTTCATGATCCAGACTGTGCAAGAACCTTTACAAATTGTGACCTTGCTCTATGTTCCCTTTCCTGTTCACATAAAGGAGTGCAGAGCAGTACAGGCTCCAGGGGAGATGCACAGGATAACTCTCCTTCCTCCTGCAAACTGATCCTTTATTGCCAGCCTTTGTTTCCTCTCTTTCAGACAGTAATTAATCAATAAGATCTCTTTATTTCACAACCCCTTTGTTTCTTAGAGCTTCCATAGAGGGATGTTGTCAGAAGTGCTTTGGAAATCCAAACATATCATCTCCTCTCCACATGCTTGTTGCCTGCTTTGGGTTCATCACTTCCCAGGTTCTTCTTGGAGCCCCTTTTGGAAAGTGTCACTTAGTGCTGACATACCCTGGTAGCTGCTTTAAATGATACATTATGCACAATGGATAATAGCTCAGTGACTTCATGTACCAGTTCTAGCTGATGCTGAGGACCTGACCCTTTCTATTTGTCTGAGCAGTTCTGGAACACCTTCTGTCAACACTACAGCTTGGGAAAGCTCAGAAAGAGGAATTTTAATTTTTTATCTTAAGAGATCTTTGTACAGGAAAGACTGACAGCACAGACCGCTGGTATCACTGACAAACACAACAAAACTATTCGGCACACAATGCCAAAACTGGGACAGATTTGTCATTTGAAATTGTTTTGTTGAGCTGTATCCAAAACTCAGATTCTCCCAATAGACTCCAAAAAAAAACCCACCCCAAACATGGACATTTTATGCCCCCTGAATAGACCATATACCTATTATAGTGATTTATGCTAGAGAGGAGAGGCATACAGGCCACAACATATAAAAAATGATATGTCACAAAGAACAATATATCATTCCTCCAATTTTGAAATAATTAGGGTTTCAATTCCACTAGATCATCACTTTTCTTCATTGGAAGTCCCATTTCATATATCCAGTATGGAGATGTTTGCAGAAGTACTGTTTGCCTGCAGCAAGTATGCTTGCCTCATGCATCCACCTCTCCCCACACACCCCTTCCAGACCCGTGTGTGTGGGAATAGGGAAGGGGTGCAAACCCCAGGAGAGATGTCAGTGATCTAACCTGAAATTTGGAAGATTCATGCACAGAGGGCTGACACACCATTACCTGAGTACCTCTGTCTAAAGCAACATCTCAGGAGCAGCTCAGATCGCACTGATGATCACAGAACCCCAGGATGGGTCAGGCTGGAAGGACCCCAGTGGCTCATCTGGTCACACCTCCCTGCTCAGGCAAGGCTATCCCAGAGCACACAGCACACGGTTATGTCTGGATGGGTTGGAGATATCCCCAGTGAGGGGGACTCCACACATTCTCTTGGCAGCCTGTTCAGGGCCTGGTCACTGCCCAGGGAAGAAGTTTTGCCTCGTGCCCAGGTGGAACCACCTGGGCATCAGCTCCTGCCCACTCCTCTTGTGCCAGTGCTGGGCCCCAGGGAGCAGAGCTCAGGCCCTGCTCTGAGCCCTCCATGCAGACACTGACAGACAAGAATGAGATCCCATCTCATTTGTCTTCTCTCGAGGCTGAACAGCCCCAGCTCCCTCAGCTTTCCTGGGCACGGAGATGCTCCAGCCTGTCCTCATCCTCACAGCCTCCACTGGCCCTGCTCCAGGAGCTCCAAATCCCTCCTGTCCTAAGGAGCCCAGACCTGGACACAGCACTCCAGGTGTACCTCACCAGGGCTGGGCAGAGGGGCAGGATCCCTCCTTGACCTGCTGGGAATGTTCTTCCAATGAATCCCAGGACACCACTGGCCTTCTTGGCCTTGAGGGCACCTGGATGAAAGGTGAAACCCCTGAAGACCTCATGGGAACTCTACTGCCTTTGAGCTTTCTACTGAATTAATTAGATTAAGAGTAGTGACAGAGGGCCTGGGAAACAAATGGCAGTGGGTAGGCAGTGACATAGGCCCTGACAAGAAGCTCAACAGTTCCAGAGCAGTTCAAAGCCCCAGAACAGCACTTTGGTCCAGAAAGCCTCTGGGCAGCCCAGGAGCAGCACACCTGGGGATGCAGAGCAGCAGCACAGGGTGGAATGGCCCAGGAACAGCAAACAACCAGTCCCATCCAGGACTATCCCAAAGGAACACAGAGCCACAAGCTGTCAACAACCCCATGGAGTGCTAAGGTTAAGCAAAGTGGGACTAGGACTTTTTTTTGCAAGGACCAAGCTGAGCCTGCTGACTTTGGCTGTTCAGTCTTGAGCAGCCATTGCTCACAGGTTATGCATCTTCCCCAGAGCCCATCCCTCACCTGGTGCCTCCTGCACTCCCTTTCCATATTCAGATGGCACTGAGTAACTGTTAATATCTGAAGTGCAGCAGTGAGTAAATTGGAAGCTGGACTGAAAGTAGAAAGAGCTCTACTAAAGTGGGCTCACAAGTAAAAAATGTCTGTTCAGCTTTACAGCATTTCCTACAGCGTCAGCACACTGGAGCAGCAAGAAGCATTCCTCAGCAACTGGAAGGAATTGCTGAACCCATTATTAAAATTAAGACAACCAAGTTCGATAAGAGAATACATCCAACCTTAAGAGCCACTGATGTCTGTGCTGCAGGATGAGGAAGAAGCATTTACAAAGTGATAGTAGAAACAGAAATCCACAGTCATCATCTCTCTTGGGAGACATGACCTGGCGGCACTTCTGATTGCGTGTCTGCTCCTGAAGAAAAGAGGTCACGACGTGCCATAGAACCAAATCACTGCTGACAGACAAGCCATTTGGAATTGCTGGTGAAGTTGCTGTGCAAGTTTGAACCAAAAAGTAAGGAAGGCACCACAGGTATGAGACAACAACAGCAACTGCTCACTGGCTGTGTTCCTGCAGGACTGAATTCTGAAGAATTAGGAGACAAGTCAAGTGGAAAGAACATTTTCTGTATCTCTCCTGGCAGGGACTTCACCATGAAACTTACAATTTTCAGGAGGGGATGGGGCTAGGAACAGGGCTGCTGAAGGGGAAAATAAGGGAGATAAGGAAATCAGGAAGATCCCCTAGAAATGGTTAGTTTGTGTTCACAGGAATGTCCCAACTCTGGAAGTGTCCAAGGCCAGGTCAGACAGGGCTTTGAACAGCCTGGTTTAGCGGATATGTCCCTGCCATGGCTGTAATAAGATGATCTTTTAGGGCCCCTCCAATGCAAACTATTCCACAGTTCTGTGATTCTAGGAATGTCTGCCAGCCACTGCAAAGACTGACTGAAGGCAAGTATGACTGAAGCCACTGAGGCAAGTATGACTGAAGCTTCCTGCAGGCCCACAACTCCAGCAGTGCTCCAGACAACAGCCCTGGTACAATAAGATGGACACATGCTTGAGGGAACGGACTAAGTGCAGGTCCCAGGAAGCACAGACTTGTCCTGTCAGTGCCACTGTGCTGCACCAGAGCCTTGACCCAGGGAACGAGGGGGAAGGAATGACCACAGATCACTTTTGAGACCAGGTGGAATGCAGATACGACTTAAGAGGGAGCTGGTTGCTGTCACTGCAAATCACTGTCATCTTTCAAAGGTCATGGTGACAAAGGGAGGCCTGATGACATGCAAACACCACCCCACCATGTTAGAAGGATCCGGGGAACATCAGACCTCTCAGTCTCACTGTAGGCCCTGGAAAGACTGAGCAGTAAATCTTCCTGACAGTCATTTCCAGCAGGAGGTGGTGGTGGAACAGACAGCATGGATTCACCAGTGGCAAATCTTGCCTAACTTGATCGCCCTCCAAGCTGCCTGCACAGAGGATGGGAGAGCACGAGTGGTACACCTTTGACACTGTCTCTGGCAATGTTTCCAACAGGCAGGAGCTGGACTGCAGAAGCAGATGACTGATGTTGGCGAGAATAGCAGGCTCAAAAGGTGATCAGCTGTACAAAGTCCAACTGATTACCAGCAGCATCCCTCAGGGCTGATATGGGGTCAACACAAATCCATGTTCTTTATTAACAAACTCGATTAACACCACTTGTGGGACAGAGAACACTCTCACCAAGTCTGCAGATGATATCACACTGCTGGCATGGCCCTTCTCAGAGGCACCTACACAGGCTGGACCAAGGGCCTGATGGAGAGTTTATGAAGGACAACAGAGGCACACAGTGTCCTGCCTCGGGACAGAATGAGCCCTTGCACCAGCACAGACTGGGGCAGCTGGCTATAAAGCAGCTCTGCAGCAAATGACCTGCCAAGCTCTCAGAGAACAGCAAGGGGACAGAGGCTGGACAGTCACAACAAATCACTTCTACGGACCATCCATACAACTGTCTGGAAGAGACTCTGCAACAGAACAGTGACTTTCTGCCTCTCAAAAGTTTTTGAAATAGTCCCTTTAAACACAATTTGTACCTTTCAAAGCCTTGCAGGGTTCACAGATTCCCCTAAAAGGGGATGAAAACACCAGCCGAGCTGGCTGAAGCATGGAGCAGGTCAGTCGGCTTCCTGAGAACACAGGGAAGGAGCATGAAGCCAGGGAAGAACTGAAAGCCGGTATCAAGTGATGGAACCAGCTTTGAAAGTTTAACCCAGACACTGTTTCCCTTGGAAGCAAGTCAGCAGCTCTTTCTGCCTCTCTTCTAGAGAGCTATTTCAGACCAGAATTCATAATTCTGCTTGAGATATTTGCTGCAGACTCTAGAAACCCATACCTTGCATAAAAAATGGAAGATGATCTGGTATTAGGTTGGAATGTAGCATTTCACTGCCATCAAGTTGCTTTGAAAGCATCTTGGCCAGTGGAATATTTTTTGGTAATACCAACAGTGTCAGTCATACTGACATCATTTGTGATATTAATTAAAAGGCTCAATTAAGGGCCTGGGGTTCACTAGCACAGAAACCACTACTGGCACATTCACAGCACTTGAAAAAAAATTAAATCAGACACTTGGCAAGTGTGAAGTGTTTGTGTGGCTGTCACAGGTGCAGACTCCTGCCCAGGCTCAGGATGTGCACCTCTTCCTGGACATGTGTTGGTTCTGCTAATGCAATCAGTTACTCAGATTTAGTTGTTATCCACAAAACCACCAAATCTGTCTATGCTGAATGTGTCATCTCGCTCACAGAAACCACAGAGTAAATGAGGTAGAAAAAAATGACTTGTTAGATAGAAATTTAGAACATTTCATCCTCCACTAGCACAACAGGATTTAAGGTAAATATTCCGATGACTTCTGTTGGCACAGGCAGAGTCTCTGCTAATGACATAACTCAGAGCAATGATATAAATATACATATTTGGGTATACTAAAACAATTAAAGCAAGCCACAGCACTCACAGCCAGCTGGGTCAGAGCTTTCCTATCCCACTGATCTTCCAAGGGGGAAATCCCTATTTACATGTCTCACATAAAGTATTAAATTGTCAGCGATCATAGAATCCCAGATTGGTGATTGGTTGGGATTGGAAAGGACCTTAAATCCCATTCAGTCCCACCCTCCTGCCATGGGCAGGGACACCTTCCACTAGACCAGGTTGCTCCATGCCCTGTCCAACGTGGCCTTGGACACTTCCAGGAGAGTGGCAGCCACCGCTTCTCTGGGCACCCTGTGCCAGGACCTCCCTACCTTCATAGGGAATAATTTTTTCCCAAAATCCAATCTAAACCTCTTCACTTTTAGCTTAAATCTGTTCCCCCTTGTCCTATTGCAATCTGCCTGTGTAAAAAGACACTTTTTTAAAAAAGTTCCCCCTTTTCATAATTGTCACTTAAGATAATTCATAATTGAAAGTTGTTTTGGGTAAGGCTGACAATCCATACGAATTGAAATCCTAGAAGGTGAAGATGCTTCAGATTTTGACTTTAGAGTGAAACCAGCAGCACTTCAAGCACAAAGCTCATGTGGTGATCTGGGAGCAGCTCCCCATGCAGGCCCTACCAGCTTCACGCTGGTTTTACATTCCTCTGGGTGATGTTACTCTATTTACAGATCCAAACCAAAGAGACAACCTAGGTTTAGGCAGAGCCCACACAAAGCCACCTCACTTCCCTAAACCACTGCTGGAGTCCCCTTGCTAAGCCAGCACTTGTGTTTAGACGAGCTTGGACTAGGACTTGCTGCTATCGCACCATTTCAAGTGTAAAAAACCATCAGGCTCTGATACAAAATCACATTAACTGATACAGCATGGAATGACAAATTATAAACAGGAGGTGGCTTCAGAGAGATTCCAGAAATGGATGGTGAGCAATCACTGTGGCAAATCAATGCTCCGGCTCAGGGGATCGGACAGGGGCCAGGTTTAGTTTTACTCTGAAATGGCAGTGACACATAAAAAGCTAATGGCAGGTGGTCACTCTGCATTCTGTACATCTCACAAAGATTTATGAGCAAGGCTGAATGCTGGAAAAGCAATGCTGAAGCTGCTTGTGTCTCTCTGCAAGGTCAGATTATTGTACTAAACATTTCCAGTGAGACTCCTACAAGTTAAAAGTGTTCTATTTTGTCCAGTCACAGGAAACAAGCTACAAAAATCCCAAACAACCCAGCATTAAAGAAAGAAAAAAATCATACCACTTATTCTTAAAGAGTGAATTTTCAGTTATTTTGGCTGTTTTCACATCAGCAACGCCTATATTTATGCTTAGAGTTTAAAGCTCGAAGGAGACTGATTTTTCCAAAATTTGTTTAACAGGAAAATATTTAACAAGAGAACACATGGATGTATTTTCTAAAATATTAATCACTTGTAAGTACTGTATGTTGTAATTATTATGAATGAAAACTGTCATGAAAAATTACGTAGGTGTCTAAATCAGGAATATTGATGTCCTTGATTGTCAACAGCTTGATGTGAAAAGAGAAGCCCGACTCCCAAGATCTGGCTGTTAGCAATGTGTGGTAACATACTCACTAGCCTGGAAATCTAGAAAAGCAAATTTCCTCTGAAAAACATTTCAAGAATTTAGTAGTTAAGAAAGGTCATGATTCACCACAGTAAGAGGTGGGACATCTCAGGAGTGGAGAGAGGAAATAAAATCTGGCTCCCTGAAGATGTGCAGGTTGGAGCTTCATATCACAGCCATACTCTGGGTCCCACTGCCTCCATTTCAAGTTCACAGCAGCTTGAAACATCTCTGCACAGGTGTGGACAGACCACACTCACCATGAGCTTGTTCTTAAGTCCATTCATGCAGAAGTGAACCCCATGAAAACAGGCACTTAAATCCCCACCTTCCTTCATAGAAGCTGGTTTGTGTTGGAAGGGACCATAAAGTTCATCTCACTGAATGCCCTGCCATGGACAGGAACACCTCCTGCTAGACCAGGCTATTCAAAGCCTTGTCCAACCTGGTCTCAAAATTTTTAGCAAGTGAAGTTTTCATGATAAGGCCCATGGCCCAGCTCCTCCCGTGAGCTGCACCTTTCCTCCCCGTGCAGATCAGTTTGCTGCAGCCCAAGAAAGGAGATTGCAGGGACAGCTGTGGCACCTCCCTTTAGAAGGACAGCTGAAAATAAACTGCACACTCAGATCCCAGGATTTATACTGGGCACCCTCCCTGTGCTGGGGCCATACCACCATCACTAGGTCAAACAGTTCACTCAGCTGGGGATCCTGTCACTGCACAGCAGGGGCTGCCATTCCCCTGAAAGGCTCTGGGTTTCTCTTTCATTTTTTACCCCAGCCCTCTGCACAAACACAATTTCATAAAAACCATGTTTCAGAATATTTAATGCTCCACCTGCCCTCATTTGTATTCAAAAGTTAGAAAGAATAAAATATCAATTTATACAACCATTTATGTAATATTCCTCTCTCCCAACCTTCTTAAAACTGATTGCTCTAATATGCACAGTCTGACAGGCCTTTTTGACTTATGGCATATAATAGTCCTCAACTGGGAGCCAGCATACCAATTCAGAAGTCCTATATTTCAATATTAGTCAGTTATTATCTCAGTATATTACCAAACACAGCAATGTCCCACAAGCCCCACAGTACCTAGTCTGAATTCTAAATCTCTAGAACTGTTTGAAACAGAAACAGATCCCAGCCCAAACATTCCCCGATAAAATAAGCAAGAGGCATTATAAATTGCAAAAAATAATGCCAGGATGATGGGAGCTTCATCTATGTTACAGATGAGAGTTCTTTACATAAATGTACTGAATGTTTGAGCACAAACACTCAATATTTCCAGCCATGCAAGCAGGAGCTGCAGGACCCTGAGCTGCTGGAGCAGGGACTGCCCAGGCACTGCATTCATTGCTCATTCCTGCATTTTTGCTGAGCTGGCTTTCAATCTTATCAAACCATGTTGATTCAGACAAGTATGCAGCATGGAAAACTTGTCTCCACCTCTGATGCAGGCTCAAGAATTTCATTTGCACAAGTCAGAAAGCTTTCAGCACACATTAGGCACAAGAAGCTTTCCCTAAAATGCCTTTGCTTTCCAAATGAGCTTTCCATGTGAGGCCAGAACACCAGACTGCTCAGCAGCTCCAGTGGAGATGAGAACCTTTCCATAGGCAGCACTAAGGGACCAGGGTCAGCACTTCCAGCTGCTGCCATGAAGGAAGTTGCTGCTGAAAATCCCACCAGCTCCCTTGCTCAGTGTTTATGGGGAGCAGTGGAGCCTGATGCATGGAATCACTGGGTAGGATAAACAAAGGCTGAGGAAGGAAGCAATGAAGATGCACATTTCCCCTCCCAAATACCCATCTACTCCTCCCAGGCACCTAGAATTGAGTAAATGATGTGGTTGTCTTCAGTTTCCAGAAGCCAAAACAACCAGTTGAAAGTGCCCCAAACCAAACCAGGCGAAGGTTTCCTGCCCTGCTGCCAGGAGTAGCAGCTCTCCTAGGCTCCAACTGCAGCTCAAGGTTAGTTTGTGTAGTCTAAAGTTAATTCTGCCCACTCAGGAGATTGCTTGGAAATAGAGATGCAAGGGACAGACAACTAAACCCACAGGAACACAACGTCAAGGCAAAAAAAGGTCTGAGTAAGCCAAAAGAAAGAAAATAAAAGCATGAGGATGATAAAATAGCACTTCAGATTTTAACTATTTTTGCCTCATAAATTATTGGTGTATTGTAGGCATCTTCCAAGCTCTCTCACTTTATTCAGAGCACCGTGGGATGGTACATGCTACTGAATTCCCATTTTTAACTGAAACCCAAAAACCCGATTTCACTCACCCTAGTGATAAACCCTATTTTTGACAGTGACGAATTTCACATTGATGAGCAGTGTTACATGCAGAACAAGAAGCTTGCAACTTCTATTTTTCCTGGCAGAAGAATACCTTCAGAAAGGAACTCTGCACAGGACAGTGGGAAAGGTATGACTCTCCCCAGATAACCTTCTATTCCAGGAATGAATGTATTTTTAGGCAATGCAGCCACCAAATCTTAAAAAAAAAAAAAATGCAGCCTGATTTATGATGCTATCATCCCCAACTTAAAGATCAGAAGCTGAACTACCTTATACCACAGCTGTGATGTCCCAAAGATGGGGAACCTGAACATTCATTCCTGAGTTTTCATGCCATGTAAGTAGTGTTATCTTCTCACCTTTCAAGGCACAGACTTGCTGTTACCTTTCAGTGATTAAGAAATTTTGTGTCCAGAGAAGGAAATGGAGCTGGGCAAGGGTCTGGAACTCCAGGGGCGGCTGAGGGAGCTGGGGAGGCTCAGCCTGGAGAAAAGGAGGCTCAGGGGGGACCTTGTGGCTCTGCACAACTCCCTGACAGCCAGAGGGGTCGGGCTCTGCTCCCAGGAAATAAAGGACAAGATGAGGGGAAATGGCCTCAAGCTGTACCAGGAGAGGTTTAGATTGAGTATCATGGAAAATTTCTTGCCAAAGGGTGGCCAGGCCCTGGCACAGGTTCCCGGCGATATGGTGGAGTCATCATCCCTGAAAGTGTTCAGAAAATGTACAGTTGTGGCAATTGGGGACAGGTTTTAGTGCTGAACATGGCAGCAGTGGGGGAATCCTTTCTTCCTTCCCCTCAGTTCCCAAATTTTTTCCAGTGTTAGAACCTCAGTGACTGTCCCAACAGTCTCCAGACTGCTGGGATGAGGCAGAGTGCTCTCTATTACCTCTGTGTGGTTTCTGGACTGTCCAAAAATTCTGCTGCTTCCTCCTTTGTTACGGCTGCACTCAACCTGTATGAGGAAATGGCAAATTTGCCAAGCAGCAACTGAAAACTGCCCAAGCCTTTTGACACAGACGCCACTTTACAAAACATAGGGGAGCCACTAGACATGCCTGCAATTTTACAGCTCTGGCTCACAAGGAATAACAAACAGCCTCCACCTAACCCAGAGTCACTGCACAAAGTACCTGACTATTCAGGAAGCAGCTCCTGAATTAGCACAGGCACCCAGCACCTGAAAACAAAGTCAACAGCAAGCGCCAAGGTACTGTAGAGTACTGTAAATAGGAGTTATTTCATGAGCAGCTCACTTCTCCTTGGAACAGGCCAAAGGGAAACAGAGAGTAAATCATCAAAGGGCAGACAGAGGATAAACAATCTTTGCTGTCATCCTTTGTGAACCAGTCCTTGAAGACAAACAAGCATTGCTATTATTACATTGGGAGATGCTTTCCCAACTGGAAGCAGTAGAATGTTTTTCCCTTAAGACTCGATTTTCATACAAGTTTACTCTTTGGATTATCTGTTGCCCAGGAGACAGACTAGCAGTTCATACCCATTTCCCACCACCTGCAAACACTAAAGAAGTTCAACTGCCACCAATAGTTCATTTCACCCACTGGTGGCAGTTTTCTTGATGATTTCTAGATGTTCACTCGGATTTAACTAATATCTCCCTTTCCATTCTGCATTAGATACAAAACCATTGTCAAAAATAATTCAGTGACTATAGTCTAAGTTAATCATTGAAAATGTAGGACTGATGTTCATCCAGCAACATTCTGCAGACACTGAGGTAGACAAAGTATAGCTGAAGCCACCCTACAGGTTCCAGACACAGGCTGTGGTGCAGGTCTGTGCTGCACCTGATGCCTCTAAAGAGGGCAGTGACACAGACTGCAGGCTCAGAAATACCACTTGTAATTTAAAAGGTTATTTTCAAAATACAGTTTTGTGGTTATAAATAGACGAGCCAGCTTCTCACACAGCAAGTGCACAATGGGTCTTAGCCACAGTGGCCCAGATACCAGAGAAAGTGTAATTTTACCTTTGTGAAAACACACAACATTTGGGGCTACCCTGCACTTCAAACAAACTAAACCGATTTGTAAGATTTGTCTTAGGCTTTGCGGGAACAGCTGCCGACTCTGACAAATTAAGTCAATTGACCTGGTTAACCCTTCCATTACCTAAAAAGACCTGATTGCTCATCCAGAGCAAGTCTCACTTTAAGTCCCACATATTAAATTCTTTAATCAAAGAAAAGTATTTTACCTGATCTTTCTGTCAACAAAGCCAGTTCTTTTCAATAGGCAGGATTTCCTTCCTCACTGAGTGACCATTTGGTTGCACAGGTATTAAACAAGAGCAGACTGTCACTACCATGAGCCCTGTAATGTAATGTTGTATTTCTAAAACTAAGAGAGGCTATTTAAATATCCTCACATGTACTACATCATTCCAGTTGTCAAGCAGTGCTCTGGGGATCCCCAATCTAACTGGCCTCAGATGACACTTTACCACAGGCAGCATTATTCTCCAAACAACATGAAAACAAATCTATTTTGGACAGGTTCAGTGAAAGAAATTTGTAACAACCTCCCCAACCATGCTAATAAACATTTTTATCTGATAGAGATTTACAGACTCAGAATACACATGTACAGCAAAACCTTTAACAAAACAGCATTTGTTCCATTTGGGTGTGCAAGAACATCTTGTCACTCTTCTGCAAAACAGTTATTCCATCCATGGGACATTGGAACAAAGTTTTTATTCCAATCACAGTAAGGTCACCCTCCCTTTCTGTCAAGCCAGTGAAGAAACACTTCATGTAAGCAGCTGGCTGGTACTGCCAGCATCTGCTCCACCCCTCACTTATCCCAACGATCTTCCAAGTATCAAGCCCTAGGTGTTACTGGTCAGTGTAACCTGATACGCTGCTCCTAGGGCACATATGATACAATTCTGTATCCTTTACGTACACAGAATTCAATTTGCAGCCTGCCTGTCAATACACGGCCGTGTATTGACACGGTCTCCAGGAGTGTGACCTTGCTGAGCTCTCGGCTGAGTTGAGCGCACTCCACCACACCCCTCCCATCACCCACAGCAGCGAGACACCCGCACCCTTTGAGGGGATCACAGCTGATCCTGGCTGGAAAGCCCTCAGGAAGCCATTCCAACATTACCATGTATCCACCTTAAATTCAGCCTTCTTGGCTGTCAAAATGCTTTGAAAAACCAGCCTTCCAGTAGCTGGTTCTTACCAGTGTCCAGAGAACTACTTATTTATCTTATAATAAATGTACATGTGCTGTACTAGAGGTTACTAACGGCAAGGCAATTTGTTTGCTGTTGTTATACCAAACTCCACAAATAACCAAGAAAAACGCCCAGCCATTACAAAGGCCACTGCTTTGCCAGTTAAAGTCTTATTCAACTTGACAGTCTGTAAGCTTGCGTGCTCTTTGCTTCACAACTTATTTTTGGAAGTTCAAACCAAAATGAATCTCCCTGCCCCTTGTTCCCTGACAGCCGGGAGTCAGCAAGTTCTTGATCCACCTTGTACATGTTCTGGATGCTTCAGTAACATCAGCCCAGTGAAGAAATCCTGATTAACTTAAGAACCGTTCTGCTATTTGTGCTGTTAACACTTTATTCTTTACAAACACATTAGTTCCAGATGTTATTCCTGAACTGGGGTTTTTTTTTTCCACTCCTGTTGCTACACTACATGCTTAATCTACACTATCTTGAGCTAAGAAAAATTTCTTCCTGAAGCTGGCCTGGATCCAAATCAGATTCATTTCACTGACCAGATGCACCAATCTGGGACACTGATTTCACATGCCCTGCTAAATTCTCAATCAGTCTTGGACAGCAACAGGTATCCCAATATTCCAGACAGGCAATTTTGCACGTTCCCTTGCATTCCTGCTCATTTATACAACAGCAGCAAAAGCTACGGATGGAATACAGCACATGTTTCTTGACAGTCAAAGCTTTACCACTCTGCAGCCAATTCCCGCGACCACTTTGTACCATCTTCACATTTGGATGAGTATTAATAGAATCTACGTTGCTTATCGGCCATGCGGCCACTCTCTGCCAAGGAGCAGCCTGGGGAGTTTCAAGGCAACTCTGATAAAACACAACAGAGGAACTGATCAGACGCTCCTGACCTTGCAAAATCCGCACTCCTCCCGGGAAATTTTCCCGGCACTGCTGCCACTTCAGGAGACCCCCACCACATCCTAAGTTTCCAAAAAATTAATAAATTGCGCGCCTGGCCGTGCCCGCAGCCCTGTCAGCCCCCACTTTATTTTGCTAATTAGCCTATTTAATAACGCTGCGAGAAGTTGGTGCATCCCGCTGTCCGACTGCAAGCACCTCGGTCTGTGCTCTGACACAGGCTGCACACGCGCCCGGGGCTCCGATCAAAGCGTAGGGAACCCTTTGTTTACCAACGCCCACGGCCGGGGCTGCAGGCTCCGCTGTGCCCCCGGCCCGGTGCTGACCAAGGGCACCACAGCCGCGCAGCCCCCCCAGCCCCGGTACCTGGTGCAGGGCTGTCAGCCCGTCCACATTGGTGGTGTTGATGCGGGCGCCGCGGCCCAGCAGCCTCTTCACCTCCTCGGTGTCGCCGCTGGAGCAGGCGGCCAGGAAC